>BGZK01002065.1:0-81898 GCA_005406025.1 Eumeta japonica
AAAAAAAATTTAAACCCCCAAAATGACATTAATACATTGTTATACAACATAAAATTGAAGAGAAAGCTTCAAGCATATAATTTTCTCATGTGTGCTGAACACACACTCCTCAGATTTTTATATTATACCTACATAAATAAAAACTATCTTTTTTGTGATGTCTTATTTATGGTCAATAAGTTTTACTTTTTAAATTTTTTTATTAATCCTATCTAACCCATACATTTTATTTTAGCTAACCATATTTTTTTAAATTCGTCCTATGTAAACTTGTCTATTACAAACACATATCTAACTGATTGATATTTATAGTAGATAAATGATCTAGAATTATATATTCCCTATATATTCCAAGTTTAGATAGCTATATAACATAACTATTTGTCAATTTGAATATCAACAATGCGCGTAAGGCGAATTGAAATAACAATTATCATATTATCAAATATTTTTTACATGAATATCCATTATTATTGGTATATCTACAAATGATCGTCAATGATGTTCCGGAGTCAGTGTGAGCTTTAATTTAGCTTTGCCTCGCACTACGTCTAATCGCAGCGCGCCGGTGCTGCCCTCTAGCGCCGGGTACGCGTCGGTGGCTGAGTAGACCGGCTTCCCGTCTATGGCCGTCACGATATCTCCAGGCTGCAGGCCACCGCTGTAATAATTTAAAAAAATTACCTTACTTCACATGTAACATATATCTGAGACGAGATTACACACTCTGAGATGTACATAAAATAAGATTTGAATTATTTGCATGCTCACACAAGGCTTATAAGATATATATATATATATATATATATATATATATATATATATATATATATATATATACATGCCTGTTAAAAAATTATGGCAAAACATAAGGCAATAAATTGTGGTTTATCAGTATTTGGTAATAATGTGGATAATATTTGTTTCTAAAAATTGGATATGAAAATATTGGTCGTTCTCATTTATACATATTTGACATTATAGATTGAATGCAGTTTATTTGAGAATAAAAACAAGAATAATCCTTATCATAAAATTCAAGTGCTTTGCAATAAAAATTAATTTCGCACATAAAAATATTTCAAAAATAATAATTCAAGCAGAGCATTGTTTTTGTTTCATTTATTTGTTCATCTTTTAATCTGCCTGAACATGCTAAATCTACCAGAAAGCATATATTAATAATTTCTACAATAATAGTTACATTCATCATTTAGTATAGAATATTGTGTAGTAAAGAATATTTTCTGTCAGCATATTTTTTTACAAGAGTTCCAAAAATGGCGTTGCATGGGAACAGGTGTAAGGATATATTTAAGTCCGTACAAGAAGAATCAGCAATGAAACCTAATATAATTTAAAAATATCTCATACAATATCAGTTATGCCTGCACATGAATTTTAAAATACCCTTGTGAATCATTATGTCCCCTACATAAAATTATTCTGCTTAAGTAAAATTCAGCCTTCTAAGTATTGATTTGTCAATGGCATGATAGTATTACCAATAATAAAAACAGACTCTGTATTTTGCAATCCTATTGTAATACTAACAGATGAGCAGGCGATCCGACGATCACCTTCCACACGAGGATGCCGTGCTCGATGTCTGCAGCTAGCTGACAATAAAATTCCATTTTTAAAATGCTCCGTGGTAAATTGAAATTGGGCCTAAACTTTAAAAAGGTTAAGAGTCCTGTAAAATGTTAAAAATTGTCTATTTAATTTTCTATTTAGGATAAGTATTTACAAGCATATGAAATAAATAATAAACATACTAATAAGATAGGCATATTCTTGATAAGTAAACTCATACAGATTTCCAGATATAGAATTATGTTAACATTTTTCACCAGGGTTAATTTAAAAATCTATTTTATATACGTGCAAAATTGAATATGTGTAACAGAATGAAAAAATCTTTAAAAATTTATTAATCATTTTATACAGATGAAAACTTTCTAGACAAACTATTATTCCTTTTGGGTTAACATGAAGGGTTTTATCGAAAAGCTCTAAATTAATTACCGAAATAAGAATACCAAGATAGAATCAGATATGCTTAGATTAAGAAAAAAAGTGGTCACCTCTGGATTTCTCATCCGAAGCTCCATAAGTATATTATTGGTGAGGGACAGCATCGTGATGCCCAGATACCGACGCGACACCGGCGGAGATTTACCGCGTCCTAAAATATATTACAATGTTGAACATAAAAAACATATCTCATATGCGTTTATAGATTATACACACTAAAAACATAATTAAAACAGTAGCAATATAATAGATTTGATAAGCCGTGAGGAATAGGCCATATATAATATGAAAAGGAGCAGCTCAGAGTTCTGCATCTCTGCCAAAGTGAAACACTTTGTAGAATTAATTTTTCAATTTAGAAAAATTACATTTTTTTTAAATTTAAACATAAAATATAAGTTGAAAGATACACAACGCAGTTATGAAGACTGCCGACAGAAGTGAAAACTTAGAACTATTTTTTTTTATATTGAAATTAATTATTTGATCATAAATTAAAAGTACTTAAATTAGAATGGTTTTAACATCTATAGGCACTCCAAGCAACAATCATATTTATTTTCATAAGGTTTATTTATTACCAAAACACACGAGCTGCGCAAGCCCAATATTAAACATAAATACAACTTAATTAACATAATAACGAATATGCATTTTTGTTATCTTTTTAGCATATGGTCAAATTATATCTTGGTTGTGATATTTATTCATAACTGTTCTATTATGGAAAACACATCAATATTATTAAAATTATTCATGGGTGTAAAAATATCTGGTTGCATGCAAATATCACATATTCTTCTTTATTGATAAAAGTCATATGCAAATATAAGTCTCATTTCGCTTTAGTTATAAGATTTTCCAATAGATAGAAATACCTATTTATTATTAAACATATAATTCAAATTAATTATAGAGTGAAAAATAAATAAAACTACTCAGTAATTTTATTATGCGGTTATTTCTACTCATTATGCGGTTATTTTTCTAATACTCTATATGAAATACAAGTTGAACTTATGAAACATCGTCTACATTTTATATTATTAGCTCCACCTGTACGATGTAAATAAAAAAATTATTGTTAGCATTAGTCGTCACGTGACCATATCGCTCACGACTTCAATGAAATTGCTCTCCATCCAAACCAGCCTATAGAAGTTTTCGCTTCAAAAATCAGCAGGGACAATATATTTTAGCTTCTCTAGAGATCAGAAGGTGGGTCAAATTAATTATAAACCAATCAATTTTTCATAGTTTTGTTAGTTAGTTCTGACTATAATATCATAAAAAATGTATTATATTTATTTAAGAATAAGTATTTAAGATATACAAACATAATAAATGTAGTCATTAAAAGAAATTTAATTGGTTTTTCTTAAAGTAAATTATATATGTTAACATATGTATAAATGTGAGACTTGAATAGTGAAAGAGTGTATATATTTAGTTAGTTTGTTTACAAATTGGTAAAAATGTTGAAAGGAGATTTAATGGATGAGATAAAGTGAATGGGGCCTTGCTTTGCTATTAAGAACAGTAAAAGTGTCTCATGACAAGTGTTAGCTTCAGCTAGTTTGGCTAGCAATAATGTGGTGGTAATCCCTACTCTATGTATGGTAGTAGAAGTTAGGTATGGCAGAATAAAGTTAATGTACAATCAATGCAGTGGAGACGTGATCCTTGCATAGCAGAATGGAGCTTTTTTGGAAAATAGATGTAGAAACATTATATCAAAGAGCAATATAGCATGAAAGATATAGTTACTAGAGTTAAAAAAGTATCATTGCAGTGGTTTGGTCAACTGGAAAGGATAAATGAAAATAAACTGACAAAACAAACCTATAGAGTGAATATTGTGCTTGAAGGTCGGCAAAAGTCGCCATAGAAATTCATGCAGACTAAATTGGTGACATATTAAAAAAGGGTCAAATTTTAAGCACACAGAAACCATGAGCTTGCATGAAACAATTGATAGCTATCAAAAAAGCAAAAGAAATATGCAAAAATTGTGGCATGTGAAATTATTTGATTTCTGCCACCCTCCTGGGAAATAGATGTGACTTTCTAGAAAACAAAAAGATTATCTTGCTCCAGCAAGAAAATCTTGATGATAAAATGAGATGAAATGTTATATATATGTAGTATAGTTTCTTGCTGCGAAAATAGACTGCTCTCTTACTGAATAAGAGACCATTCTTAACTAAATGCTTTGTTGTGGGTGTCCAATATGTGCAAATTTTGATAATGACTTGTAGTACTGTAAAATAAGCTACCGATAGCCTACTATTAGTCTATTTATCTAGTCACATTACAATATTACAAATATATTCCCTGACTACAAAACTTTTGTTTTGGAAGTTATTGGTTTTGAATTCAATCTTAAGCTAAAAGTATTTATAGATTATCTTTGCTGAAGAATCGCACAGATCCAGGTGATCGCATTACATTTATGTGACATTGATTTCTTAATTAAAACAAAAGAAAAAAAATTGGAAATAAATATACATTTGTTCAAAACAAATAAATATACATACGTTTCTCGAGAAAATCCTTCACATAATCAATAGGTATCGCAAAGGATATCCCTGAAGTCACCTTCATACTGTTGATACCAATCGCTTCACCATCCAAGTTGACTAGAGGACCACCAGAGTTACCAAAAGTGATAGGTGCATCCGTTTGAATGTACGACATGTCTTTACCTGTCAAATAATGTATAGTCACAATGGGATTTTGATAGACTTACAGAGGTAACCCATTTTTAATCATATTTATAAATTGTCAATGTAAAAATTTGAAATAATTCTAAATTGATATCATAGTTGTTTCACAATTCATTACTTTCAGTATTCATTTAATGTCTAGTTTTTAGTACAGAACTGAAATTTGGTATTATAAACTGGTAACCCTAAACCAATAACGACTTTTTAAAAAAAATTCTTAAACCAGCTTGTACTGTGATTGAGAAATGAAGAAAATCAAAAAGCTTATAAGAAAGGCTTTTTGGAAAAGCAAGTTTAAAAACCTTCCTTTTTAGAAACTTCCAGATACGAGAGAAAAGCATGAGTCTTTCCAAAAAAAAAGTCTCCAATCTAATTATTGCACCATAACATATTACAAAAAATCCCAATGCGACTTTATTATTATAATAAAAAATGTAATACTGCACTTTCTGGAAGATTTATGAAGCAATGTTTTTAAAATTAAAATAATAGTAAAACAAATTTATAGCACATAATAATAAAAAAAAAATGTACTGTATAATAAATTAAAATAACAATTCTCAGTGATGCTGTTACATTTTTTTCAAAACTATAAGTAATAAAAACACTGTAAATAGTAACCCTGAGGCCCAATTTTCTATACGTAGAACTGATAAATTGCACACCGCCACCTGTCAGTGCTAATGGGCTCCCCATCGCAACCACCTGCCATCATTGCGGAATATACATCATAACAGGTTAATCTATGTGACTATTGTAGAGAAACAAACTATGTTAATTCATTTTTAACAAAATAATATCTGGAACATTGTAGTAACTAATTGAAAGGTCCCTGAGTGGTACTGGTTTATATTACTTAGGCATAGTATAGCTTTAAACGTAACTAAGGAGTTGAAAGTTAGTATTGCAATAAACGTCACTTATTCTAACATTAATTTTTATGAAACTCATTTATAGACAAATGAAAACAAGCCATCTTTTTAGAGATTAGTGTTAAAGAATTTTCAATAATCAAATAAATTTGTCATCGCATAACTAGTATTCAATATATATTTTATATACTGGTTTCAGATATGGTTATGGATATAAAATTATTTCGGATTATCCGCTAGTTTCGGATAGTTTCGGTTACGGATGTTAGATTTAAAGAATTATAAAAGTAAAATAAAAATTAGAAGATAAATGATTTGACTTCATTACTAGAATATCATTTGGCTTTACAATCAGTCACGAGTGTGTAATGCTCCGAAATAAGCATGGTCCATTAACTTATTCTTCAGTGAATCTGCAGCATAGAAAGTTGAGCATATGTCTTCAATCCCACTCTCAAACATAATGAAACCAATTGCTCCCAGGTATGATATTAAAGTGCAATGATGATGGTAAAAAAGAAAATATTACTGAAGCCCGAGAGCATAATTAAAATGAATTTAGTATTCGTACAGGAAGAATGGCTATCAAAAACACTTGTTTTAAGTTGTCCACAGAAAAGGTATAATCTTAGTCAGATAAAATTTCTTCCTAAAGTTGATTGTTATGCTACTGAAGATATACTAATAATTTCGTGTATGTTCTACAGATTTTTTTGTGGATGGAAAACCAATTGCGCTTCGGCAAGACATAGTTGCAAAAAAATGGTTTAAGTTACATAAATTTTGTAAGCCTTGTCATGTCGAAAGCTGCAATAATACTTTAAAAGCATGTGCTGTTATTAAAGATGTCAATCACGGTAAACAAGAAGTAGACACATGCAAAAGAAGAGACAACTGCAGAAGAAGAAGACGAAAAAAGTATAGCTGTTGTAGACAGCGATTCATTTGATGAGGTAAATATTAACTTTGAAATATTTTCAAATTATTTATAGAATTTGTGAATTACAAAAGTCAAAAATATTTTATCTAATATAACAAACTGATATTCCTTCAATAACTTTAATATACAATCATTATAATAGTGTTACTGTAAATAATGAAAATTTTTGAGAAAAGTTTGGTAAATGTTATTTTAATTTGTAATAGTAAATATTTCTTTTTGTAATTCATAAGCATGTCTTTATAGCAATCGAGCAAAGTTATGACAAAACTATGACGTTTTGAAGTTATTTAAAATTCTATAATTATAATTTCATATTTTTTTCTCAATGTCTATTTCTTATAGCGTATTACTATCCACAATCTTTTGGTTTGAGGAAGTGTAAAAATCTTCACGACGAAAGATACCCGGCCACGCGACCTAGAGACCGGTATGTGGGATTTTACCACTAAAAAGCACCCCGGGTGACTCTACTTTAACGCGTATTTCCGGCCCGGAATAATACGCGTTGACGGGCGGGTGATGCGACAACAAACAAAGTTTGGGGACGCGTCGCGTGGGAAAAGAATTATTGATTATTGACTAGGCATACCGGCTGAGAGGAGATAGATTTATTAAATCGGGTTATTATAATTTATTTTGATGGCCTCCACGAGCGAGGCGTGCTCAACAAGGCATAATAATTTTTCCGTCGGGTTCGCGGCGGCACGGAATTTTTTAGCGAGGATCATGAGCTCGCTGGTGTCAATAACGGTGATTATTGACATCAGCTGACTCAGATCGTCAGCGGATGTAGCAGAGTTCTTTGCGGCGGCAGGCGTTACGCGGTCCAGCCGCCGCTCGAGCATAGCTTGAATGCCGCCGAGACTGCGCAGATGCCTCGAGGCACGGCCTTCGGTGGAGGGGGTCTCTTTGAGCACGCGGGCATCCAAGGTAGTTGGCCGTATGGCTTGTTTGCACAGGACACAGGCGGGAGGACCGTCTGTGTCCACATTGCGCATTGCGCTGTGCCATGGTCACCCAGGCATTTCACGCAGCGCAGAATGATAGCAGTAACGGGACGAGTGCCCGTAGGACTGGCAGTTGTGACACTGCCCGGTAAGGCGCGTTTGGGCTGCTCCGCTTTGATCGCCGGAGAGGGAGCATACGCCCTGATTTTGAAGAAGGCAGTCGCTTATCGTTGGCCTCGCCGTGCCGGAGACCAAAACTAAGTCGAGGGGTTGAAATCGGTTCAGTATTCGGCGCACCGACTGAACCGGAAGGTTTTGGGCAACGAGGTCTTCTCTTGACCCGTCAACTGGTATTCCTTAGGACTCCCCTAAGGACTACCCGGATTTCCCGCTCCTCTTTAAGGGAGTAGGTATGAAATTTAAACTTGTAACAGACTAACAAGTTTTGCAGATTATCCACAATCTTATAGGAAATTGGACAACACCGAGTGCTTAGTTTAGTTTTCGCTTTGACATCCAGAAAAGCTTACAAGCCATTGGAATACAGGTCATTAGCTTCAACATTAGTCACCCCAAAAAAATAGTTTTTAGTGGGTAAAAATAACCCAGTCTGAAGGTCGCGTGACCGGGTATCTTTAATCCGAGATTTTCATTACCGATGCAAAAAAGAACTAGACACTCTATAAAAAAAGTAAATGTTATGTTTTTGATGAATCCACTCCTTCAAAAGTTATTGCAGGTTTAAAGTCAATCCATGAATTTTTAAAAGGTTTTGTAATTTTATGTGAAAATATCAAATTTTTCAAAATATTTTATTTAATAATATTTTGTGGAAATTGTTCAAGCCACTTAAAACGATTTTTGATAGAGAAAATAATATCCTATTTTTTTATATGCTTTTGATATAATCAATTCAACTCACTTGAGGCATTTCTACAATAATGTTTTATTATATTTAAAAGAAACATGAAATAAACCATCATTTTATAAAAACATTAATACCACCTGAATGCATTTAAACATTAAAATATCAGAGTTTATTACATTTGTGGTTTAGATTTTTTTAAATACTAAGCAAACGTAAGTCCTATTACTTTGGATGTCTTAAGCAAATAAAAAGTCTCATTTAAACACTAATATATATTAAAAACAGGATTTTGACTGATTGTAGTTTGAATGTTTTCAGTTTAACTATGACTAGACGACTTTATTAATTGCGTTGCAGTCATATATCTCATTCAGGTTATAAAAATAGCTTACAAACCCACTCGCCAGGGCGAATATCAGCAGATGAACCCAGCTTCATGGTAGGTAGTCCTTTGACTGGTATACGGAGAGTGGCAAGATCCGATTTCATGTCTACATCCTCCACGAAACCTGTGTGAGTAGATCCATCCTGGAAATGTAAAACGATACTGCTTTATATAACAAATACAAATATCATTTTAAGTATTTAGAACTAGGAGCAATAAAAATAAATATTTATGAAGGAAATATACTGTTTCTCGAGATACAATTGCATTTTAAAATAATGCACAAGTGTGATACATTTCTGATTTAAAAAATATAAAGGTATAAATTACTAATATACATAGCTTATTCAATTTTTATTTTGTAGAAAATATTTTTTTTTTATTTTCCAAATAGTCACTGAAAAATTTTAAAATATAATATGTTTGTAAGAGATGTAACATATAAAAACAGGTGACATGAAGAATTATATTATGTAGATACTCCTTATGGACATATCTGTGCTATTAAGTGACCAATGTAGCTTACAGAATCAGTAAGTTGAAATGGTCACGGGCAGTCAACATTGCTTATAGAATTAAGGCTGCCATCCGTCTGGGTTTTCCCGGAGTTGTCCTAGTTTGGAAGACGTCCAGGGAGCGTCTGGGCAGGGTTTAAATTGTAGTCTGGGTTTTCGATCAGATCTGTTCCCATAATTTATGTAAATAAAAACTATGGATTAGGTATTTCACCGCATGCGCTGCCGACGCTATTTAACTACGAGAGCGTCGAGCGGGGTTGGGCGCGCTTGACCGACGCAAGGCGTGATCTGGTGAATGGCGATTTGTTTCAGTGTTTATTTATTTGGGTACATTAAGTGTTACCAAAAAGCTCAAATTAATAATGTAGTAATTTAAGTTTCAAATTTAAAGACATTTTAATGTTATTACTTTAAAAGTTGCCAAATAATTAAGTATAGTTTAATTTGATTTATAATATTGATTTAATTTAGTTACATATATCTATGGATGAAAATGACAAATTGTGTTTTCTTTCTTGAAACATAAAGCAATAAACATGTAAGGCTATTAAAATTGTTCCTTAGTATAAGTTATTATAACTCTTTGAATCTAACATTAAGTTGTTTCAAAACTAAATATTGTAAATTATATGGAAAAATAAAAAGTTAAACAAGTTTTCATTTAATTTTATTAACTGAGTAACTAATATTGGGTTTGTTTATTTTTTATTTAATACCTAAGCTAAGAAGGTTAAAAAATAAAGCAAAATTACCAATCATTTTTGTGTTGTCACAAGAACAATTAAACACACTATTTCATGCAACAAAAGAGGCTTAAAATTAAAGTTTTCTTCTATCAAGTAAGGTGTAAAATATATTTTAATCAAGATGTAAGTGAATGAAAAAAGTATTGAAATGTCCGGGGTCAAAGCTCCAAAATCCAGGGAACTTATGCTTCCAGTCCTGAGGGGCAGGTTTTAGAAATGGCAAACCTACATAGAACTAATACTACTAATAGCCACTGAGAAAGTTACTCGAGCGGCGACCATAATGCAAATGTCGCAGAACAGAAAGGCCACCCACTATATGGAATGAATGGTTATCATAATATACACATACCATTAGTTTAACGTGCACTGTTGAATGAGGTTTATTGGCTACGACGTGCGCGTTGGTAAGGATCAGACCATCTTCTTTGACAATAAACCCAGAGCCGTTTGAAACAGACAACCGCTCTCCGGTAAAAACGTCCACGCGTCGTCCGTCTTTTATTTCTATATAAACAACAGCCGGAGCTGATATTGCTACCACATCAGCTATGAAGTTGTATTTCTCCCGCCTGCCATTCAAATTGTCCGAACTGCGAGTAGCAGCAGATACTCTTTCCTTCAAACCTACCCATCCTATAACGCCCGCTGTCACTACTAAAACGTTTTTAAATAGAGAAAACCTTGATTCAGAATTATTTTCATGTCGCCTAAAGTTATCGGTTAATTTACTGATACATCTATGATTAACGTTTATCACCGGTCGAACTTTTAAACTATTGATTAGTACACTTCTCATCACAGACATTTTATTATGCAATTATTTAATTTTCCGAGATTAGAATAAACCCACGTAAATGTGATAACGTAATAGCATATCTGAAGCTTTATTTTACAGTTTTATTTATGTTTGGGCAACATTTAAATATGTTATCGGGAAAAATAATTTGTAAGGTATTAAGGGTTAGCTATGCAATTGTCACTATCAACGTCAGGGCCTAGCAACTCTAAATAAAATGAAAAAGCGACCTCCGTGATTTTAGCTCATAAATTAGGCTTTGACCATTTATAAATACTGCCCTCTAGCATATTAATTGTCAACTAGTAATAACATTTTGACAATGTTGCTATATTACGATATTTAGTTAAAATATTGTTTTATCTTAGAACAATAGTTATTTACATATAACCGTTTACTTTGTTCTAACTATTAACTTTATTGTCTATTTGACTGAAACAATTACTACAAAAAATTTCAAACATATTTTAGGTGCCTATTTTATAAAAAGAAATAAAAATATTTTTCTTAATGTTGGCAATAATTTACCATCTAGCCTGCTCGGTAATTGTACCACCTACCTACTTTTATTGCTGCGTAAAATATCGTCCGAGTGAAATAGGTGTTAATTTGAAAAATATTTCAAGATTAATAATCGTTGCTTTTGTAATCAAAAGATCAAATGTCTTGCCACATGTGCTGTGATCTCGGATGTAATTCTAAGAGGGTAAGTCAGTGATCCATACTATTCAAATTAAGTAGGTACACATTTTGTAACTTTATTTTAGAAATATTCTAAATACTAGGTTGTTGTAGAAATATTAGATTTTATCTTGTTTTAGGTCTTTTGGAATGCTAAGCTAACTGCTTAAGGTTCTTCGTCAATTATATATATTAGCATATTCTGCGAAAAATAATTGATATACTGCATTTTTTTTTGTAATAAGATGCTTTTGTTACTTACTCCATTACATTAATCCATATAATTATAGAAAATACTTGTGCCTGACTAGTGTAGTGGCTATTCAAATGTGCCTTTTGTTTTTTTTAAAGGGAAGAAATTGTTAAATAATTACATGTTAATTTTTACGACAGGGCATTCCAGTACATCTATTTCCGAACCCAAGTTAACATGAAGAGTTGTTTAAAACATGGGTTCACAATATTGAAAGAGATATATCGGATTTGAAAAAAAAATACATTTTCAAGAATCTTAGAGAATGCGGTAAACATTTTGAGCGAATGTGGTTTATCAATCACAACCGAATAGGAAAAGATGCTGTACCCCACACTTTTCTTCTTGAGAGGTGAGTTGTTTTTGGAAACAATTTAAGGTTAAATAACTAGATTTTTAAATGAATAATCATTATTACAGGTTTATTTATGTTTCATAAATCTATTACAGATGTTACATCTCAAGCGAGGATACCTTTAATGAATGTGTCTTCAAATAAGATACTGTGAGACAAATGGATAAATTGATAATAATTTTGGTAATATACTTTTTGTTATTTTATTTATGCAATACTTCTTTACAATACAAGTTTTACTTGGAAGGCATGCCTTACCAGTTACCAGTGCAGCATAATATCCAGAGAGAGCCACAAGCTAGCTGTTCTTCACATTCTTAGTTTATACTGAATTATTTGTATATTTATAATATATCATTACTCTGTTTTTATAAGTTATCAAATATTTAATTCAGAGAAGTAACTTTTAACCAGTACACTTAAAAATGTTTAGATAAAAGAAGACACATTGTTGTATTAAAATAATAGACCTTATCAAAATTTATTAATAATACTAATTTATTATTTAGGTTGAGGTATAAGGCATAGGGTTCATTATGACTTTGAGTTTTTAATGCTTTTGAATAAATATTCAATTTTAACACATGTAATAAATAGTAAATTATAACAAATGTTTTGACAATAATTCATTGTTATGTTCTTAGGCACAATATAGTAATTAAACATTTATTTTCTCTTATTAGATAAAATTTTAAATACACAAGTAAGCTGTGAACACTTTTATTGTAATCCGTTAAAATGTTTCCAGCTTATTATGGTAATGTTTTGCATTTGGCATAACGAACTATTATCTGTTTACATTTTAGATGTTTGTATGGTTAATAATTTCTGTAATGGGATTTACAATTACTTAATCAAAGAAAAATACATGAAAGATTGCAGACAAAATTTTTAACTTTTTAAGTGATATGCTGTAGAACTCCTATAGAGTTAGTTAATGCTTAAGTTTCTTTTACTTAGTTCTTTGAGCTATCCTTAAGTTTCTTGTTCGTTTTCTTGAGGGAACCCTGCTTTTTAAACAAGTGGTAAAGTGTAAATTCACTAAATATTATGAAATACTTCAAATGTTATTTAATGGTATATGATATTGAGACCAAAGTTATTTGAATTTGAATTATATGCATAATATTATAAAATTTGTGGTTCCTCTTGTAATATCTCTAAAATTCTTATAGTTAATCTTGCTTGAAATACATAATTTTTCAAATTCAACATATCTATATATACTATTATATGGTTATTAATTGAAGGTATATGCTTTGATCTTTTTATTTAAGTATTTTATAGATTCCAGAATAGAAAAATTATTGTTTTACAATTTTAGATTTGAAGACAATGCTTAAAAATATGTTTTACTATTTCTTATTTTTAAAACTTTACATTTATATTATAAAATAATTCATTATAATGTATCAGTCTTTCCTTGATTAAAGAATCGATTAGAACTAGAGAAAAAAAAAATGGAATATTCATTGAATTCCAAAGTATTTTCTACAAAGGAAATTAATTTCACTCCATCCCATTAAACACTTCTATTTTATTAAAAACTCATGTAGCATGTTTTATTACTATTTTGGTGGTGCAATTTTTTTTTCATTTAATGCCGAGTAGTCAATTTTGGCACAAATTTCATGTATTTGAGAAATAATTTTCATATGTTTTATTATATATATTAAATATTTTAATATATTTCATATATTATTATAAAAACGAGTAGCAATTATTATCTGTAAAATTTTATTTAATTCTTTGCCAAAAATGTAGTTATTTGATAATTTTTCTGTGCTTGAATTTTAGGCACAGAAGCTTCTATTCATTTTAATAACTTACTAATTGTCAATGGTCATTATTCATCATTTCAACTATGACTAATCCAGTAGACTTAAATGATAATTACATTTTAATCTGTCTTCCAAATACATTAGCTATTATAAGTTGCAAACAAAACAGCCGAGCATTTCTTTATCTTTTGATGACTCTACTCATGTTAATCTAGGTATTTTTTTATTCAATATAACTTAATCTTGTTAATTTCACCTTTTTGTTTTGTGGTATTTAGGGCATTATTTCTATTAGGACAAAAATAAGCAACAATTTATTTGTACAGTTCATTATTTTAAAAGATTTCTAAATTTTAAACCCCATTTCTATATCTACCAGGATTTGTATTTTTTTAAATATTGCAAAGAAACTGCGAAGACTTATGCATAGATTGTGTCAAAATTTTAGCTCCAAAGGAAACTTGTATCCTTTCCTGTAATATTAACTTTCATTAGTAATTTCAAAACTAATTTTCATTAAGCAATTCACATCTACTACTTTTTAATATCTACCCAAATCGTTAGCTTTTCATATGGAGAATAAAAAGCATCACGATCCTGAATTTATCATTCGTAGAATTCACATGACATGTATAAATTTAGATTCTATTATTATTATTATTATTATTTGTTTTAAGGTATTTGTTAAGTACTTACTTGTGTAGCCTAAAATCATATTGATGTGTAAACAATATTTAACCATGTAATATTTTCTGTTTCAAAATAGGCTACCTAATAATATTTTTAAACTTGTTATTTTTATGTAAATTTACTTGTAAATTTATTTTGTAAATAAAAACATGAATTTTTGTTTGATCATATCAAGATGGTAGGTATATATATTCGTAAATGAGAGGGAATCCAAGTAACTTATTCACATTATTTTTTTCTACTTTTACACCTTTTCCAGAAATAACGTTCTATAAATAAACTTGTTTTATTGTTAATAAATAAAAATCTTTTGGCTATTAAGTAATTTGCATGTCAATTGATTCTATTTAAAGCTAATTATTTAATAACTATTAGTTTTTATATTTAATGCGACATGTAAATTAAAACTTACTATTTAATAATGTAAAACAAGCTGAAAATTGTAAATAAAAATGAAACAGAAAAGTAATATTATACATGGGTTTATAAGATAGGTACTTTCTTGATTATTTACCAACATCAAGCTGCTATTTCATTTTGAAATATTTTAAACCATAAGAGTGCAAACTGCTCGTGTATTTAAATAGAGTCAATGAATCCATTTATAACTTTGTTGTACTTATTTTGGCTGATTAATCTAATCTATATAGATATAGATCTATGTAAAGAAATTAGATTAATAAACAAAATAAAATAAAATATTAACATTCGAAATACTAGTTTTAGGTCATAGAAAAAGTTTTAGACTTTTGCAAAATTTATATTCATTTTATTAAAATAGTACAACGACTAAAACATTGCAGTTGAGCTTTCAGCAAGACCAAACAAGTATTACAAATTTGAATTCTGTAACAAATTTGCAAATATATCTTAGGACAAGATAAAGCCATAAGATTGTAATATCTATGTTCAAAAAAAAGACAAATTGTTATCAGTAAGCCTTCCTATTTTATATTTGACACTTTTGAATCTGTGAGAACTTTGTTAAGTAAAAAGATTCATAGGTAAATTGCTTCTGTTATGTCCTAGGATAATCCAACAACAGCATATTTTGTTTATGCCAGAGTACAGTTTAATTAACTGCACAACTTTATTTGGAGTTAATTGTATTTTTAGTAACAATTATGATTTTAATAATTTAATTTTTCTGATAACATGTAGTTATATTTTTATAGGTCTTGACTTGTAAATTTTCCGTTTGCATATTAAACAGATGAAAATTATGTCTATGATATGGTTTTGTTAATTTATAAGCCAACAAACAATTTTCACAACTACAGGTAAATAAATGAAAGTGATTTAATGAATTTGTTTTTATTCCTACTTCTTCTCTATTGTACATCAAAAAAAAAAGTATTTTAGATTGCTCGGAACTGGTATATTTACCATTTAGAGTTTAATTATCCTACTAATTACGTGGTAACTATAAACATACTTTTTTGATGTATTGGACTACCTATTAGCTAATTTAATTTTGTTTATGGGCTGTTTGTTTGTTTTAGTATTTCTTTTTTGTTTTTTTATTTTGATTATGAGACAATAGACTACATGGAAATACGTCTCATATCCAAAACCCATTTCATTTTGGATATGAGACTTATTTCCATGTAGTCAGGTATGGTTGACAACAATATTGTCTCATAATCAAAATAAATTTAAAACATAAAGAAATACTTTAGATACTACGCTAGCGCCATCTTTAACATTTTTAAATACATATTCCGCCCCCGCTATACGAATTATATTTACATATATATACGTATGGTATGTATATAACAAAAGTAGTTCATGATTTAAAATCACAGATGGCGCTGTAATCGTTTTATTGTAGAGGGCGCTCCTGAGTTGCGCATCTATCTCTATATATTCATATTCATCTATGATCAACGTGTCAATAGTTGTCAATCAAATATCATGGATACCAATGCTAAACAAACATGCGCTTATTATTATTATCCTTGAGATTATAGGAATATAAAAGAAATTCACTATATTTCAATACGTCACTGTATTTGAAGACCCACCATAAATATGAGGTACTTTATACTTATAAGGTACCTCCCTCATATTTCAACGAGAAGTCTAGTAAAAGCCACGTAGAGACTTGTGTACTTGGTGTTTTAAATTCAAACATATTTCAATAAATAACATACAAAGCGGAATAATGGATGTACATAAAAGTGTATATGTACCTCAAGCGGCACATGCAAACTTTTAGAACATTTTTCGTAAGTATTTCTTATAAAAAGGGACAATTTTATAAACATCCATGGTTAGGTAACAGATTTGATCTATGATGGCAGGAAGGGCCTTAAATTTTTATATGACCATACAACATCTTTTCATATGCTTTTATTCATAAACTCACGCTTATTTTTCAGAAGGGTCGATAGAGACACTAGATCTCCATATGGTACAATATTTACATGCCTCTCTTCACTGTCACCCATCAATTTTTTCATAAAAGTTCGTCGGTTTCTAGTTCTTAAAATTTAGACCTTTTTGAATATAACACCGATTTGGTCTGCGTAAAATTTACTAGGATAATCCTTGTTGACCCTTCATCACACATATTCGGTTTATAAATTGATTAAAGTAAAGCTTTTTTAACCTCGTTTTCCAATTTCCTGACACCTAAAATACGTTGAATGTCACGCAGTAAGATTTTGTACATCATACTTAACGTGAAAATGTGTTTTAGCGACATCTATTGAGATTCATAGTTGTTATGAAGCACTACAGTCATTCAAAAAAAAATATATATTGTAAAGAAATTCTGTATCTGTATGTCATCATTTAAAAAAAAGTATCGGAACAACTTTTAGCCTCTTGACAAAATGGGATATTTAGCGACGCTGCTATCGTGTATAACGAATTGTTAATAAAAAGCTACACCTTAACAAAGTCGCGTTTTCTAAAAATCAATGGCACCGCAGATTTGTACCTCGTACCTCCTCGCCGCTTATCACACCGATTGTAGCCCTAGTGCTTTAGCTTGTCCGGTGTGATTGGCGTCGGCATCGCTAGAAAAGGCCAATGTGTAAAGGGACGCATAAAAAATGTGGTTGCTCATAAACTGCGAGAAAAACTTTGTTTTTTTTTTATTAAAACTTTTTAAATTCTATATTTATATTCGACACATTTTATTTTAATATTAGAGCCATACTTATAAATGTTAAGCCAGTCAGAGTATGCCCGTGCATTCCGTGTTTATTTTGAGGCGCTTCTATTTAAATATGCAGTGCCAGTAGCATCTTTATCACCACCTGAACCATCACACGCTAACATGTGTTAGTTTTTGGAATGTAAATTAATGAATATATAAAAGTCTAAAGCATGCTTCAAAATTTTATACCATCTATAGCTTCACAGTTAAATAAATATTATCTTTCAATGAAACAATTAGTTTGCTAATATTTTTGAGTTCTTTATTCCGTAGTCGGGTATTGATTTTTTAGTTTTTGGTTTTTCGTGTGAAATTTTATCATGAATACGTTTATAAAATGGCTTCCATAGTAAGTGACATTTCAGAAAACTGATGATAATAAAATCGGGAGATACATTTTGATGCTGCAGTTATATATCTATCACATAACTCCAAAATTTAATTACACCATTCGATATCTAAAGGATCAAAGAATTCGTAATGTTTAATGAGGACTATAAAGTATTGCGCCCAACAGAAGAGAAAGAGATAGCTATTTTGAGGTCGTTTCGTTGCGTTACAAAATTTTCTTTTTAATATAAATTTTGACTCAGAGAAGCTATAATCTTCATTTGAGATTCAATCGTCAGCTCTTGTCAAAACCTATCAATTGCGTATATAAAATAATACTAAGAAAAAGTTATATTAAATACATAGATAGAGTTAAAGTAAAAAAATGAAATAAATAATATAATATCAACCGATAATCGTCAAAAACCAAATCCAAATATAAATATTGTACATGGTTAAAAAGAGCTTTGAAAAACAATCCAAAGATACCCATAAAACACTCCATGGCTGCCGGGGACCTAAAAGAATGAAGGCGTCCGAGCAGATAAACGACAGCGCCAGTACACCTGCGGCTAGGGCGACTAAGGCTATGCGAATGGATGATGTAAACCATTCTATATCAACGCTGGATTGTATAGACATCGCTTATACGTAAACATCAATGATTATAGACACATTTAGTAGCAGTTACTGCAGGTTTCGATACTACGTCTATAACTACACGAAATTCGAAGGACTTTTTAGTATTCAAAAATAATTATACATATAATTCGTTCAAAGAAAATATTATCCGTTACGTACATACAGGCGCTCGACTGTGCTGCCATCTAACATGCATTTATGTTTATAAGTCATAACAAACATTTTTGTTAGTGTAGACTACATCTAGTGACAGTATTTATAACTACACTAATATTCAAAATATTTCGAAACAACCCTTTGTTGCAAATTAGTTTAAAAACTGTTAGTTGATTCATGATTTACATTCTATAATTATTTTCGAAAAAATCTTGATGAGACTTTTATGCTTACATCAATTTATTACGCAAAATATATTTAAGCATGTAACCGATAAGTTTATGTTAGCTTCGTGTTACTTCCACCTTAACTCAATACAATTAGTAATTTATTAAAATAATTGTTGCAGGTTTATATTTTATATGAGTTGCGTTATTATTTTATTTTACATTATTTTGTACGCATAAGGCATAAACTGAAAATGTGTTTATCACAAAAGTAAAATAGGTTTTGCTATTGGTACATAAATTACAGCAATGACTAAGTCGTTTGTACCAGTGCTTTTCCGATTGTAGTTGCGTAAAGTTTTTTTTTTAATAAAGTGTTTATTTGTGAGTGAATTTTTCATTTTATGATGGACCGAGAAGACAATTCTGGCTTGACGCCGACACCAGCGGTGGGATCACAAGCCAGTGATCCTGAACCACTACGGTTACTGGAACCAACCTTCTTCATAGAACATGTCATGAGTCTTGTGAATTCTATTATGAAAGCGACTGCCAGTGCCGTTACTGCCGCTCTTTCATCTGAGTCGTTATCATCGCGTCATCGTCATGATTTTATTTGCTACATTCGACTCCGACGAAAGGTTTCATGATATTAGAGATTGGTGCGCACACGTGTATGAAACGAAACGATATAAATTCAATATCCTCTACACGAAGCTCGCATTAAAGATATTTTATAATTGAAAGGGAGGCCAAAAACGTGGCCTGATACTTGGTTACTGAGTTCTACCACCTGGGATCGAGTGAAAAGTGAACTAATTCAAACATTTGGCAGGGAGTTCTGGTATGTTGTCGACCTCCAGAAATGGAGGACTTTCACTTCAGATTAAGTATCGAGTTACGCCGAATAACCCACGAGAGCGTTGATCCTGTTCAAGCGAGTGGGACCTAAAGTTTCTGATGCAGAAGTGGTTGATGCTGTGATAACCGGTATTAATCCGGAATTTATTCGATCTGATCTATTACGTAATACGCCTAAATCATTGCCTAAATTAATTTATATTTTAAAAACATATCGTAAATGTAAACTATAACCGACTCGCAAGTAAAATACCGAGCGTCACGATTATAAAAAGCCAAGTGGTTTGTTTTTAGAAAAAAACATGCTATCACTTGATGTAATTGTAATAGGCTGGTCATATTTTTCACGATTTTAAAGAAAAGAAGGCTCCCAAGGCAGATCGAGGGGCAACACAAATAATCAGTTTTCCTAATAAATCAGATTGGTCAATAATACAAATGCAGCTAAAGCTATCGAATGCAAATATTGCCACCGGCCCGGCCACATTGAAAAGTACTGTTTTCGTCGACAGAATGACGAGCGTCTCAAAACGTCGAACAATAAATCTGTAAACTACTGTCAATCGTTAGATCGCAGTTTGATTACAGTAGCAATAGAAAAAGAGGCTTACTTCCTGTTTTTTTGACACGGATGTTGATTGTTCTTTAATTAAAAAAAAGTATTTCCCTTTCTGTGTCTGGAAAAAGTAAAATTGTGGATGTTACAATTGATGATGTGGATGGCTAATTTTCTGGAATTGGTCGTTCTCCAATAGAATCAGACCAAAATATTACCACTATAGTGACGATAGACGGCGTTCATGTAGAGATCGAATTTTACGTAGTTGGAGATACTCATACGCAATTTGATGTTCTTATCGGATTCGACCTTTTGAAAGTTCCGGGGTTTAGCGTGAAGTTAAAGAAAGATAGTATTTCTTTAAAGCGTGATCTTTTGGTGAACTAAGTTGTGGTTAGTATTGATTCAACTTTAAATCTTGACACTGATATTAACGATCCCCGACAAATTGAAAAATTACAGAATTTATTTATTTAATTGAGAGAAAATTTTACCACTGCGAATCGCGTTTCACAGACAGCTACTGGAGGCCTAAAAATTAGATTAAAGAATCTCAAGAAAATCGTGCAGCAACAACCATACGTATTGTCCCCTTTGAAACGTAAAAAAGTTAATGACATAATTAAGGATTTTAAAAGTAACGGTTTTATTCGAGACAGTTCATCTCCTTTCCATAGTTCTATTCTATTGGTAAAAAAAAAAGCTGGAACTGACAAACTTTGTGTCGATTATCATGAACTAAATGCAAACTCTCAAAGATTACTTTCCTCTACCTCTGATAACCGACCAGATTGACAAGCTAGGAAAATCACAATATTTTACTTGTTTGGACATGACCGCTGGATTTCATGGTATACCGATAGCACCAGATTCTATAGAAAAGACCGCGTTTATAACCCCTGACGGACAATTCGAGTATTTACACATGCCATTTGGCCTATGTAATGCGTCGTTCATCTATCAGCGTGCCATCAATTCAGCGTTAGGCGATTATAAAGACAAAATCGCACTGGTTTATGTTGATGATATTTTAGTGACTTCTCAAACGATCTAAGAAGGCTTGCATAAACTAAAATCACTATTGGATCAACTAACCCAAGCTGGTTTTTCTTCGAATGTCCCAAAATACTCATTTCTCAAAACTAGAATTGAATATTTTGGATACATTATAGAAAATGAAGCAGTTAAACCCAGAAACTAGAATTGAATATTTAGGAAACATTATAGAAAATGGAGCTGTTAAACCCAGTCCAAGAAAGGTTCAAGCTTTAGCTAACTCACCTGTCTTCAAAAATATCAAAGAAGTTCGCCAATTTAATGGTTTAGTTGGATATTTTCGAAAGTTTGTTCTTTTATTAACAATATTGGCCCCCTCTATACGAGTTAACTAAAACCAATGTTCCTTGGTCCTGGACTAAGCGTCATAAACATGCTAGGCGAGAAATAATTCATCGTTTGACATTTTTTCCCCCTTCTGACTATTTTTGACCCAAGTTTACCCACAGAGCTTCACACGGATGCTATTTCTATTGGGTATAGCGCTATACAAATTCAAAAACAAGATAAAAGTTCATTAGTTATTGCCTATTTCGATATGCAGACAACTGGTTAAGTACCTCTTATATGAGCTGGAAACTATCCCAGTCGTGAAAGCAATTAAACATTTCCGACATTTCCTCCACGGAAGGTATTTTGAAATCGTAATAGACTTTTTAAAAGCCTCAAGGTACATCGATGGTGGGCTACAAAATTTTAATTTTGAAATTGAATACTGCAAAGAAGATCGTCTTGCACACGTCGACTATTTTAGTCGTAACCCCATATATTCTTAAAAATCAATTAATTATACCTCGCATCAAAGATCTTCCCCCGAGTCCACAAAATTTTCCATTGATTCCCTGGATCACAATTGGCATCTCATAGAACAAAAAGCTGATCCAGTCCTAAGAAGAGTCGTAGGACAGCTAAGATGTGACTCTATTCCTAAAACTGTTGCCGATACTTGTCATTATCCAAGATAAATGATTGAGACGTAAAGTTAAAATTGATAACAAAACCCACAAGCTCATTATTGTTCCTGCCAGTTACAGGTGGAATATGATCAATCACTATCACGACATCTTTCAACACTTCAGTTGAAAGAAAGTTCTTGCTAGATTACGAGAACAATACTGGTTCCTAAATATGTTTCGGTTCGTCAGAAAATTTGTCCATCACTGTGTTTGTTCGAGTTCGAAGAAGCGTTTCAGGTGCTCGACAGATTGCATTGAATCCAATCGATAAACTAGCTGTTCCTTTCCATACTGTTCATGGCGACGTCACTGGATGAGTGAATGGGAAACGTAAAAAAGCAGAATATACCTTAGTTTATATTGATGGCTAGAGTAAATACGTTCACATGATTTATACAAATGACCGCACAACAGAAATTGCAATTAAGTGCTTCAAAAATCTAATATTTGTTTTTGGCGCACCTACCCGATTCATTACCGATCAGGATAAAAGCATGACGTCCAGGAATTCAAAAGTTTTTGCGAAAGTTACGGTATTCAGCATCACGTGGTGGCTAAAGGCGCCTCATGAAAGTCATCAAAGATAATATGTCAGTTGTAGTACTTAATAAGCCTTGGCATTCAGCTATCCAAGATTTACAAATAGTTATAAATTGCACTATATCCAAAGGTACTGGTAAAAGTCCAATGGAAATTTTATTTGAAAAAAGATTTACGCCGATAGGTATTAAGCTATTGCAAATTGATGATAATGTACTCACAGATCTGGATACTTTGCAAGCAGTTTTTAAGAATATGATCATGCGGTTTCTTTATGATAAAGCTCGCTTTGATAAACCCGAAATAAAACCCTATAAAGTTGGCGACTTTGTGCTATTAAGGCGCCATGAACGTCATTCTACTAAACTTAGACCAAAATTTGAGGGCCCTATGGAAATTTTAGAGGTCTTATCCAACGATCGATATAGATTGAAGCGTGTCAATTTCCGTGGCTGCTAAGAAAAATTGCTAGTTACGACTCTTTGCGAGCTGCTCGTTTGACTCAGTGCGATTCTTTTGAAAGTGATTCTGAACAATTGACCGTATGGTTGGATGGTAATAATTCTGGAACATCTGTCGAATCACTTTTATCCGCCCCCGAAAATAACGAATACACCTACTAATATGGGAACTTGTCGTTCCATTTAATTTGTATGTATGTTTTAGTAGTCCCATCCAAAATCCTTCCTTAAACGCTGGATGCCCACCACACGCATCCTTTATCCCGGTCTTAAAGGCTGTATCCTAGAATGGGTTACTGCCTGTCATTGGTATTGGCTAGATTCCAGGATGGGTGATTGCCTTTTATTGGCGAATTTTTTATTTTATGGTGGACCGAGAGGACGATTTTGACTTGACGATGACATACACGTATTCACGTAGAATACACGGCCATATCGACGACACAGACAAACCTCAATTTTATTTTTACTAAAGATTTGAAGTATTATACTGCGAAATATCATACCTAACTTGGAGCTTTATTCCAAATACAAGAAACATGAAAGTCTATTTCGTAGTCAGGTTTCGGCTATTTGATTTTTTTTTCGTGTGAATTTTTTCCCTATAATTTTGAAATAGAATGGCTGACCGCCAGCAGCTTAACAATAATGTTGACGCACCTTATGCAATATACACACGTAAATGGAACACAACAAAATCATAATATTAATACTTGTAATATTTTATCTGCTTTCTTGTTACTTTTTGAAAACTTTTTCCCATCCCAAGCCTAGTTGAATTTCTTTGTGATAATTTTCGTTGCACAGATTCCATAAATGAGGTATTTTTCAATCTCCATAATAAAATATTCCATGTCTGCCATTTTGTTTCCCCTAATAAAGTTAAGACGCGTAGTACAACACGGCTTCCGCTAAACACTGATGAAAATTTATGGTAGTGTGTCGAGTCTCATATAAAATGTATAAAGAAAGCGCTTTCAGATGTTCTGATTAGTAAAGTTTTTGATGTCTGATCAACGTACATCCAGAGCTCATCAGAAACGGACGTACGGCGTTAGGATTTTGATCGTATGCGGAATCTAAAATAAAATATGCACAAAATGCCTTTCGCCGGGTGTCGTTCACTGACAGAAAAATTCTTATACATACTATAAGAATTATTCTGGGCCAACCTTATTTTTAAGATGGAATTTTCGAGAGTAATAAATCTTGTTGTAAATGTGACTTATTTGTTCTAGATAATTTATTGATTTATTTTTATTCAAAGAATATTCTAGATAGCTAATCGAGATATATAAACAACGAAATTTGGGGCGGACTAGTGAGTTTTATTTCATGCGATCAGTATGTTCACAAGCGAAGTGCAATCAATTACAAGCGATCGAGTGGTTCTGTAGCAATTTATATTAACTCTGATATATACCCCTTCTGCTTTTTTTTGTTTTCGTCTGATCTCAATCCCAGAACGCCCATTAGGATCATATTATCATAACAATATAACATAAAAGATTATAACCAATACTAAGAATATCTTCAAGCTTTAATTTTTAATTTCCAAGTTTAAATCTAAAAATAAAATATCTATATCGTGTACTTAATCATCCCCTTTAATTCCATCGTGGACGGTTGTGTAAAATTGACTTAACCATACTTTTAACAATCTTCATTAATAAAAAGCGATCCAGGTGTCTCCACAAAATGTAAGAACAACTCTGGTTCTATATTGCTAAGGTACAATTATGGGGCTTTCAGATTTCACATTAACAATCGAAAAAGATTTATTTACGTTCATAAAATTATATTCTATTCATTGAATATTGAGTGATGGTTAACAAATGGTTTGTTTCGTTTTTGGGTCATGTTAAGGAATGTAAACCATTGTAAATTGTTACCATAAAGTTCTACTTTACTACAAAAAAACTTCTATTAATGCTGAACATCATTGTTTTTGTCTTGTAAAGGTGGTAATTAAGGTCAAAGTAAGTCAAATAACACTTGTACTTTTTGCACAATACTTGAATTCAAGGCATAATTTACAGAAAAAAATTAAAAGTAGACTGAATGTTTTATTTGAATGATCATGTTTGTTAGACATTAAATTGCTTTCTCTTTATAGATCAAAAGTAAAATTTAATGTTCAACAAATTTTTAACGAACAAGAAATACTAAAATGGTGTTCGATTGATTTTGTTAAAGTATCGTAATTACAATTTCTAAAAGAATTGTTTAATGTCATTTTAACAATGCTATAGAGTTACTTAATGCCGAAGAATTATGCATACTACAAAAAATCGGTTTTATTGACGTGATAACGTCTTATAAATCGATGAACGCTGGCTGCACGCATGAAAAAGCATGACTCATTGTCACGTTCCGCCTGAGCTGAGCGTGCGAGCGAGAACGTGGAACGAGCGATCTTTCTTCCACTCCATCGGCCGATGCGTCCGAGTAGAAGAGAGACAGCGGCCGCACACAACCTACACGTGAACTGTTTTGTCAACTGTTTACAAAGTGAAAAGTTAATGTGCTTTCCATTGTTTTTTACAATTTCGGCAAGTGATAATAATTCAATTCAATTCATAAAAGTATGCACTTTTTCATCAATGATTTCTTATGACGTTATCACGTAAAATTATCGCTCGTAAACCGACTTTACAACCATTTTTTTTTGTAAAACTTCAAAAAACCTCTTACAAAACTGTCTAATAATTATGTTGAGAACTAATATTTACCAAAATGTTTAATATTTGCCTGCCAAATTTGCAAATATGGTTGTAGATGGCTCAATGGCAGTAAAAATATAATTAAAATAAAAGCTTAATTGAGAATATTATAAAGTCATGATTGTTAGTTTCAGTAAAACTAGTCTACATGTATTCCCTCTATTTTGAATATTTATAGTATAACGTTCATTAGCAATTGATCAGCCATAACATGCTTTGTAGTAACAATGAAATAAATGGCATATTGAAATATATTTATTTCATGTCGTTATAGAGAAGTACATTGAAACATTAATTTTATGAATTACATCAATTTACGAAATAACAATAATAATGAAATAATAAAATCATTTTATATATCGGCCTTGTGATAACAATTACAACTCATGTACTAGCTACATGCAATAAATCCACATTTATAGTTTATCATTATCTCATACAGCATCTCTGTGGTTGCACTGTAGCAATACTATTCCTACTCATTAAGCATTTCTGCTAAAATCGCAGTTTTAATTTCTGTGGAATCGGTAAAGAGCTAACATTCGTCTGACTATAAAAGTATATAAATATTATTTTTGCTAATGGATATGATAATATGAATGTAAAAGTCAGACAAAAAACTTTCGCTGTTCACAAAGGACAAAGGTGTCTTTTGTTCTTTTTGGTCAAAATTATAAGGAAAGGGGTCCATATGAATAGAACGTGGAAAGAGCGTTCAAAATGTTAGCATTAAGGGAAAATTTTTGTTATTTTACCGTTTCACGTCTGTATTCTGTGATAGCGCGCTATTTCATCGGTCGAGCCGGACCATTTTCGTGCTGTAGCTAAGTCGACCAGTCGACCGAAAAGTACCAAAAATTTTTAACATTATATTCAAAGAATCATTAACTCGCGTACTCATTATTCGATTTAGTTTCGATTCAATGTAAAACAAATGTAGCGGAAAATATGTTGTATTGTAGCAGAAAAGTGAAGCGGGATGTTAATATTTAAAATACGAAGAAGGATGGATGAAAAAACACAAAATTAGAAATGTGATCTGGGATTAAAAAAATTGACTTACAATTCTATGATGATATATATTATTTTAATAAATACCAATAAAACATTTTTATAAATTTATATTAATTACATAAAAATTTTGTATCTATTTTAATAATATACTATGTATTCAAATTTTAACTATACTATTGTAAAAAAATAATCTGTAAAAATTATCTCTAAAATATATTTCATGACTCTTAAATCTATAATTTACTTAACAAAAAATCCAATGAAATATCCGTTAATTTTAAGAAATAAAAGAGCACTGGTTTATGTTTTTTAATTAAAAATAAGTTTTTTTTTATCAATAATAACAAAAGTTTATAAGTATATACCAAAAATTCGTCAGAAATAAAAGTTTACCTATATTGCTGCAACGAAATACATATGAGCTTAAAAATCAAGACATTATCGATTTTTAATTAATTTTATTTCATATGTGGGTGCAGCAGTAAAGGTTTAATTGTTTGTACAAGACTAGAGTAATAGGTTTGTATGTATGATATGTATTTATCACAATAACATATTAAAATTACATAAAATATATGATATTATAAAGATATAGATCTATAATCCCTGTAATAAAAGATATGAACATTGTTGCAGATCTATTTTTAATAATAAAACCTAATTAAAAATACTGCTCTAATTTCATTTCTTTTCTGACAGGAAACATAACAAAGTCATTAAAATATTACAACAATAAATTGTCTAACATAGTTTTTTGGTGAAAATCATATGCATTTTAAAAATACAGGAATTTTTAACCTAAAATAAAATTAAAGAAGTAAAAATTAATGCAATTAATTATACCACATTGATAATATAAAATCTTGGGGAGCTTGAAATAAACTTCTAACCCCACCATACTAAAATAAAAATAGCACTACTATAGCATTATTAACCCTATACCAACACAATTTAGTACTAAATTTTCAGGTATAAATATGACTCTCCAATTGCATTAAAAGATTTACTGTAGCTGATATAATAAAATTGTTTTTGGGGCCAAAAATTTTTATTTTCTTACTAAACATAATTTTTAGTTCCCATTTTATATTTACTAGCGGTCACTCGGCCGCTTCGCTGGGCGTAAATTTATTTAAATGTAGCATTTTTTTTATTATTCAAATGTGCCCCCGGTTTCGCTCACGTAAAAGAAGAATGTATTCCTTCCTCTTCTATATCGGCCGATTTTTCTGTTAATTTTGATTGCGACCATGGTCCTGTTCTCGATCTCAAATCTGATTCCACTACCGGGTCCGGTCCCCGTCCCGCTCTCGAATCTAATATAGGTCTCGATACCGATCTTGGTATTCCCTTGGGCATTAATGGTAAAAAAACAAGTTTCTTTTTTTTTATATTATTGTTTAGTTATTCTGCTATTCGGAGCGGAGACAAATCCAACAAATTAAAGATCATAAATATCTTCTTCAGTTCTAAATTGTGAAACTAACACGATTTTGTTTAATATATACATTCCTTATTGTCTGGTACTCTTTTTTGTCTATGGTATGCATAAAGTTTACATCATTTTTTGCACTTAGTTCTTTCAAGCAAAATATTAATCAATGTGCCTACTCGCTAAATAATTGTTCAACTTATTTTCCTAACACATCATACCTTAATCGAGATTGAGTTAGCAAGTTGATGTCAGAATGCAATAATCATATAATGTATAAAATTAAAAAACTTACAATATTCAATAACATGCTCTACACTATATCTTTGTGGGTGGAATTCTTTTGGATCATAAATAATGCACTAGCAATGTTCAGCATGTCCGTTGACCGCCGGTGTAGATGACGGCCTATGCTCGTATAACACTTCACAATGTGCAGCGTCATCTCTAGGCAACACGCGGCCGGCGTGCTTGGCGCCCAGCCACGCTGCGCCCACGGCGCTGGAGACGCGCAATCGGACGAAATCTAGATCTATATCGATCTGAAACATAATGCATATATCTAAGTTATATTAAGAATTAAACAAAATCTATAAAACGAGTAATGTATAATTATGCAATGAATCATATTAATAAAAATGGGTATTGTGTACTCTGTTTTTTTAAGGATTATTATTTTTAATAATAAGAATAGATGATTTAAGTATTCTAGATGATAATTTTGTTTGTGTCGTTCATTTACTTCACAAAACGCAGTACTAACCTTCCTCTCTATCAGAGTCTGAAGCATGCCCGGTTTCAATAATTCCCAGGAACGCCATACCGAACCGACGCATACTACTCTCAATGGGCGGAGTTCAGGATGGATACGAGGTGCTAGTGCGGCTACATGTGCGCCCAACTTCATTCCCGCCGCCTCAAATAGGTCCTGGCTAAGAGCGTCTCCATTACGTGCCAGTTCTGCCAACTTAATCGTTAAACCTGATAACAAAATTAAATTTTAGTAACTACGCAACATTTCAAAATTATCTAATATTTTAAACTAATTTCCTACAACAAACTTGTAACCATTTGAAACTGTAATTTAGCTTATTATATTTTAAAATGTATTATACAATATATAATATAATATAAATTAACAAAGACAAACACAACTTTCCTAAATATTACTGCCAAAGTCTATTGATGGATTGCATCAGCAAATTCACAGAAACAAAGTCTATTTTTATATCAAGATGAGATCAGTACATACACATGCATTAGTCATTATAATCAGAACATACCCACGAACTACATAAATAGGTATCAAAGCGAAGGAAAACTGGAGAAACAGCTCTACACAGTTAAATTTTACAATGATGTATTTTATACAATACATTCACCTATTTTGAGGATAGTATATATAATAGCAAAATAAAAAAAAAAATCATAGTTACTTACCCCATTTAAAAAAAAATTAAGAATATCATACTTTTTATTACTTAGAAATTATCGATCATCATGAAAAGTTTATTGAAATTTCTGTGTATGTGGCAATTAATTATTAATAAATTATTATACTATCTTCTTTTATTTCAACCTATAAATTTAACAACAAAATGCTGCTTACCAGCGAAAGTGGACTTGTCGAAATGCTTGTAGCAATGGGGCAGCAAATCAGGTCTATCATCCATTCCGAAATGCTCTTTGGCCGTTGCCCAAACGGCTGTCAGATCATGAGGTGCTGTATCCAAGCCGTCTATATGGTCAAACACAGTCTTCACAGCCCGAAACGCAATCCAGTATGCTGGTTAAATAATGCCAATATAATATTTAATTATTGTTTAGCATGTAAATATTTATTATAATTCTTACTTTATCTATAACATTCTGTGTGAAAAACTTCAAATCATGATATTACTTATTATAATATTTAAATTAGACAAAAATTGTAGAATAATTTATTAAATCCCTTATTAATTAAAATTTTTAAAATAAGTTTCATTTGGCCGTAAGATGAAAACTTTTAACATGACAAAACCCTTTTTCTTATGCAATAAAAAGCACCTGGTGGTACTATTCAGTAGAGACCTATATGCGTCTAATAACAAATGAACTTATAATAAACAAATTTAAACATGTTTTTATTACACAAAATATAAAAAAAATTCATTAATTTAGAATGAAATCATAAGCATTGGCAGGTAGATGACAAAAAGTTATTTGTCACTCATCAGACTGTCAACGAATCGTGAATACCATTAGTTACTTATAGATGGGTCTATTTGAGTAGAATGCATGGACTCACCACCGCCCTCGTCGCCCAGCAGGTAACCCCAGCCGCCGCATCCGAATTTCTGCCCGTCGGGATTCTGCAGGAGAGCGTTGGATCCCGTGCCTGAAACGCAAGAAATCCAAAATCAATTTACAAGCAGCTATTTGACCCGGAATACTCTACCCATTTTGATTAGCAAACTGGTTGTTTTAAGGAAATCACTGCCATTTAATTAGCTACTAAAATATAAGAGTGAAATAAGTTAAAGGGCTAAAATAATTACAAAATACATATCTGGGGCATAAGCTTTTAAGGTTAAAATTTATGTCAGGGATCAAAGTCGTGTATGATAGAAAAAAAAATAGGTTAACCCTGTAGGCCAACCCTGAAACTTCCCGCTATTTTCGAGTTCAAAACACTTGAAAATATACGGGATTTGACGCGATTTTTTGAAAAATGAAAAATGGTTTGTTTCGATTTCTTTCGACAACGATTTCTCACAAACGAATCAACCGATTTTGACCCGGTTTGCGGCAATCGACGTGTTTTTAATAGGTTAAGAGCTGATTAGATTAGCTTGATCGGTCAAGCCATTTTAAAGTTATTTTGAAAAAACTACTTTAAAAAAAAAATTTCTTAGTTTTTTGAAAATTTCTCAAAATCTACCCGTCCAAATCGACCCAAACTTTCAGGAAATTTAAGTTTGGTGAAATTCTTTTGGACGCCGTTTAGTGGGCTCGATTCGGTCAAGCCGTTTAAAAGTTAGAAGAGGTTTACATACATCCACACATACACACACACACACACCCACACACACATCCACACAGACATACGGACATCATGTCAGGGATGATCAGGGAAGCTTCCTAGACCCTCAGAACGTCGAAATCTGATGAGAACTCGATTTTTGCAAAATGGGGTGAAACCAATAACTTCCCGAAGATTTTAGAAAATTTTCAATTTTCTAAGCGGGAAGTTAAAAATGAATGTGGAGTCAATGCTGTGGAGATGCGATTTCGGCGTAATGTGTGTGGAGTGTCTCTGAAAGACAGACTGTAGGGACAGTGATGTCAGAGAATGGTGTGGTTTGAAAGAAGTAGTGACTCGAGTAGAAAGAGATATGTTGAGGTGGTTTGGCCACCCGGAAGGGATGAATTAAAGTAGACTGACGAAACAACTTTATAGAGCGAATGTGTGCGATGTAAAGGTAGCTAAGGGTCGCCCTAGAAAGTCTAATGTAGACTGACTTGGTAGAACATTAAAAAAGGACTAAATTGTATCGTGTGAGGTGTTAATTCGCGGAAATCCATAGTAGACGCTTGCCTGCAACATGCAGCATACAACCCACCGCTGACCCTCGAATCTGCCTCTCCACTACGAATCTCTATCCAAATGATTGAATATTGATTCCAGAGGATTGACAGATATCGAACACCTAAGCAAGTGTTATTTATTTTTATAATTATCTTATTCCGCTAACTGTTAAACTGTCAATTCTACGTACGTTTCATGCCAACCAGGCACATCCTCAGGAATTGCCGACAGTCACATCCACCAGGGTGCAAAGAGCGGTAAAACAAAGCTAGAGAATTGGCCTCTATAATCATTCACAAAAAATTCTTAACACAAAATAAAAAATTACAACGTTTAGTGATAGATCAAAATCAGTCTAATCACACTGACAATTCGAACCAAAACAATAAAACTAATTGCTCCTTTTATCCGAGAATAAAAAAATTATCAAATATAAAACTTAACAAAAATGAAGAATCGCTTCTTAATAAAGGAATAAAATATAATTTCATAAAAAAATCGAATAATAAAACGCGTAATGAGATACTGGCGATAGATACTGAAATATCTCTGCACAAAAGTAAATGTAACGAGTCCATAAAATACAAAATTTCGGATTTAATAAAATTTAATAATAGTAGTACCATTTCGAACTATGTATACAATGTAGATCATAAAACGTTACTATCACTAAAACAAAAAATATTGAAAGAAAATTTAGTTATTAGTAAAGCCGATAAAGGGAACGCTATTGTAATAATGAACAAGTCTGATTACAATAATAAAGTTAATAATATAATTAATAACGAAAAAGAATTTCAAAAATTAAAATATGATCCCACCAATAAATATATTGCGGAGGTTAAACAAAATTTATCGTCTTCTGAATTTTTATTAAGTAAAGAATCAGAAAAAAGAAATTTGATACCGATGAATCCACAGGCCCCTACATTGTATGGTTTGCCAAAAGTACATAAAGAGGGTGAGCCGGTTCGTCCGGTGGTGCCGTATGTGCAGGCGCCAACATATAAACAAGCTAAATACATAAATGATATAATAAAAAGAAAAATTTCGTTCAACCCAAAATATAGTTTGGTTAATAGTTTAGACCTGGTTAACAAAATTAAAGATATTGTCCTTCCAAACAATAGCAAATTAATCTCATTTGACGTAGACAGTTTATTCACTAATGTTCCTTTTAGAAAATGCTTAACAATTATAAAAGATAAGTTAGATAAACAAAAACTACATCCAGGCGAGAAGGACGATATCTTAAAATTAGCATGATTGTACATGAATCAAAATTATTTCCGTTATAATAATCAATTTTATATACAAAAGGAAGGTTTAGCTATGGGTTTACCTTTAAGCCCTTTAATGGCCGAAATTTTTATGGATGAATTCGAAAATAAGCACCTAATAAACAATGATAATATCCTGTACTATTTTAGATATGTAGACGATATTATGTGTTGGCTGGGTAATTCAATAGAATTAGATCTATTTCAAAATTATATTAATAGCATACACCCCAAAATTCAATTTAAACTAGAGGCAGAAACAAACAATTCTATAAATATTTTAGATTTGACCTTAACTAGAAAAAATAATAGACGAATTTAAAATACATAGAAAACCCACGTGCACAGATACGACAATACCCATTTCTTCTTGTCATCCATGGCAACACAAATTGGCGGCTTATAAATCAATGATACATCGGTGATATATTCACCATACCCCTTAATAATCATAATTTCTCATTAGAATTAAATACCATTTACAGTATAGCATTGGCAAACGGATATAGTAAAAAATGTATTGATGGACTCATTAATAAAAAACAAAAAGTATTATAAAGAAAAGTATCTATCTATCCAGCACAATCAAAAGAGGAAAAGAAATATATAGCTAGTTTGACATATTTTGGTACAATTTCGGAAAAAGTTTCAAGATTATTAAAAAAACATAATATTTATACGGCCTTTAAAACAAATAACAATTTGAAAACTTTATGTAACAATAAAGATAAATTACACAATAATAAAAAATCTGGAATTTATAAATTAACTTGTGATGACTGTAAATCGATATATATAGAACAAACCAGATGTTGTTTTGAAAAAAGATACAAATGACATATTTCGGCCTTTAGAAATAATAAATCAGACAGATCCCATTTTGCTAAACATCTATTAGAAACCGGTCATAAGCTTAATAATGATCACAAATTCGATGTTTTGCATGTGTGTGAAAGGGTTACGTTTAAATGTTTTGGAATCCTTCGAAATTTTAAAACATAAAGATAATAATAATATGCTCAACGACCAAATTGACGTTTATAAATCGCCATTATTGGACGCTTGCCTGTAACTATTTGGGTAATGTTGGTGATGGTTAGTCTGTGACATTTGATAGACATGTCTATCGGTGGTGGTCTGTGGCTGCCTTAAGAATGTTTTCGTCGCTCTTTGACCATTGCATGACAGCGGCCCGCTTAACGAGGTTGTGTTGGTTGTTTTAACGCTCCTTGCACCCTGGTGGATGTGACTGTCGGCAATTCCTGAGGATGTGCCTGGTTGGCATGAAACGTACGTAGAATTGACAATTTAACAGTTAGCGGAATAAGATAATTATAAAAATAAATAACACTTGCTTAGGTGTTCGATATCTGTCAATCCTCTGGAATCAATATTCAATCATTTGGATAGAGATTCGTAGTGGAGAGGCAGATTCGAGGGTCAGTGGTGGGTTGCATGCTGCATGTTGCAGGCAAGCGTCTACAAAGGACTAAATTTTAAGCACTCGAAACCGACAAACTTGCATGAAAATATTAATGATATCAGTGAAGCAAGAGAAATATACAAAGATCGTACCCTGTGGAAATTTATAGTCTCTGCCTGTAATACCCTTCTGGAAAATAGGCGTGAATCTAAATCATTATTATTACATTATGTCTTTGTCAATTTAATATTTTAATTGAAACCAGAGGAGCCTCATACACACAATCATAGCTGTTTACACACATAGATATTCTTTTCGATATAACGAAGTCAACTTCAGACCAATAAGTATCAAAGGAACCAGATTTCATTGCACTACCATTACCTATTTCTTTAGTCTCCTGGATGACATCAATTTTGTCATTCAGCCCTTCGCATACTTAAGTACACTATTATTGTAAGCTGAAATACATGTATTATAAAATAGGCTATATCTTTCGGCCAATTTCTATATAAGTACTTTTCATCTGTTATTCTAAGACGTGCTTTGTCGTTTAAAGTACCTTAGATAATTTTTTGGAATCGGGTATGTTGTAATAACTTGAATTTAATGTCTTTTGCTTAATGAAACACAATGAAGAATAATCTATAGATTAAAAATGTGTCACTGATAGCCACATATACATTAAGGCTGTTATAAAACTTTATTGTAATGTATTATTATTATTGCTATAAATTAGTTTATAATTATGGATTATTGATATACATGTTATTTTATACACAAATAATTGAGTATATTTTTTATTATTTATTTCGCTTGTTAAACAAAATATGTTAAAGTATCCCATAATAAATATTGACAAAATTCAAATACTTATTAGTAGTTATTGCCCTGGAGTTTGATTGTGCCATAAATAAACATAAGTAGACTCACTCGAACAACATAAATTACATTGATGGCTTAAACTAGAAACAATTGGCAGCGCTGACGCAATTCGCACACCATTCTGTATTGTGTGTGTTGTCTATAATATCATTGCGGTCGCCTTATATTATGATGGACAGACAGACGGCTGCAAATGGAACGAGAGGGGGTTATCGTTTGACCCCAAGTCGTTCGAAAGAACGGAGTGCGTTCTTATTAAAAAAAAAAAAAAAGATTTTGTGAGCTTGTTTTTTACAATAGTTAATAGACGAATTAATGAAGAGTTTGACTTACTTTTTTTCGGTTCTAAAACTATGCATGCAGTATGAGTTGCACCAAAAACTTTGTAATGTAGGATATGGTCGTGAAAAAACTATATAAAATATTATACATTCATAATTTGATGAATAGCTTTGTTTTACTGGCAGTGGCGTAACTAGGAGAGGCCCGTACCGGATGCAACCTATTCAGGGGTGACACCCTAGTTCATCCCACCACAAATTTTGGTTCACAAAAAATGCACAACGAAATATAAAACATTGTTTATCATTAGAGTTTTTCTTCAAATTGACAGTTTCGATTTTTAGGGTGTCACTTCATACCCGCCCCGGGTGACACCCAGGCTAGCTATGCCATTGTTTACTGGTATCTTTTTTTAATACATACAAAACTTCTATACTGAATGGAAAAATATATATGGAGTAATATGATTTTTAATGATTATTCAGTATTGTCTTTGGTAGGACTTGACAATGTTTTGAGACCGACAAAATGCATTGTATCGGTAATGATGATCCTAGTTAATAGCGACGGAACCATGAATCATTGCATACGACTGGATGCCTCGAGAGATCTCTTTTAAGATATATCATAAAACGTACAAGAACATGAAGGTCGCTCATCTTAAATCGTCAATATTTATAGTCAATTTTACGATATAAAAGTACACCGTCTCAGAGGTCACTTCAATAAACCAACTCGACACCGCTTGGAGTCTTTCAAGTGGGTTGATCATAGGGAAAAAAGGCCGCTTAAAATATTTTTGTCGTGGACGTCAATTGGTCTGATTGCCTGAGACTTGACTGAATGTGCCGATCTTTTTGTTGGGATCGGATTTCCGAGAAATAGATGCGTATTGTAAGAAGTTCGGTGTGTAAGTAATTTTTATTTTAACTTTCAATGTATGACATAAATGTAATACATGAGGCAATAGAAAATAAACTATTTTCGGTTTCATTTCGGGGTTTTCGAGTCAAAATGAAAAAAAATGAAATCCTTATAATTCGTTATGTCCCTTTGTCCCTATGTCACAGGCATTTTACTCAAAAACTACAAGATGAGTATTAATAAAATTTGGAGGATAGGTGTCTTGCATGAGCCACTATTCATTTAGTAGTTAAATAATAAAAATTAATATTTCTGATTCAGGTGGTACTCCATTTGAAATTTTTTTTTCAGAAAACATCAACACATATTTCGACAGCTCATTTAAAAACAATTAAGGTTTCTAAGCATTTTTTTTTTTTGATTAATTTGAATAGTTTCGGAAGTAATCGCTTCGAAAGTAGTAGAAATTGTGACCCTCCCTTTATTTTTTAAACCGTACGTTCGTGCGTTAAAATATGAAAAAGATTATAAAGGTGACGCTTAATAAATTTTCGTTTTCGAGTATTGCCGAAAAACTGCGCTTTTCAAACAAAAGGACGTAAGTGCCATGAAAATACGTTCTTTTGCCGGTGCACTTTAATTTACACTGATTTTTAAAAGAGTAATAGACGACATGCCTATTTTTTCTCTAGTTATAGGTGAATAAAGTGCTTCTACCTATCACGTGCGGGAAACACGGAAGAAAGTGTTATAACGTAGTTTTTTTCATCTGAAATGCATTTCTTTGTAGTAACGACTTCGGAGCCCTACAGTAAGCATGGCCCGACATGCTTTTGACCGTTTTTTTTTATAACTAATTAAGCCTCTGTGATGTGATCAAAAATTATTAACATATGAGAAATTTTAAAATTTTTTAGTCCCATTTTAAAAATCCATGCTTTTCAAAACTTGTAATGAACCAAAAATTGAATTCTTTTTCTTTTTTTAATAACACACTATTTTCTATTATTGGAACAAAGTTCCTTGATGCGGCTTGCAATAGGAGTCGACCGGTAGAAATAGTAACAAGGAAAAAACTTTATGCTGCCTCTATGCGGCTTTCTCTCTCTTTCTATTGAAACTCATTATTTAGCATTTTTTTATATATAATTTATAATTTATTATTTTATAACAAATTTTTAATAAATGAATATTTTTCTCAAAATATTAAACGAAACTCTTCGATTTTATTTTTCAATTTATATTATTTTTATTGAAAAGTTTCGTTACTGACGGGAGTCCCCCGACCGCACATTTATTTATTATACACTAAGTTTATAATTCACTATTTCATATCTAATTTTTAATAAATGAATATTTTTCCTAAAATGTTAAACGAAACTCTTCGATTTTATTCTTCAATTTATATTATTTTCATTGAAAACTTTCGTTACTGACGGGGGTTCCCCGACCGCACATTTATTTATTATACACTGCTTATAATTCACTATTTCATATCTAATTTTAAATAAAAGAATATTTTTCCTAAACTATTAAATGAAACTCTTCGATTTTATTCTTCAATTTATATTATTTTCATTGAAAACTTTCGTTACTGACGGGGTCCCCTGACCGCACATTTATTTATTATACACTAAGCTTATTTCACTATTTCATATCTAATTTTTAATAAAAGAATATTTTTCCTAAACTATTAAATGAAACTCTTCGATTTTATTCTTCAATTTATATTATTTTCATTGAAAACTTTCGTTACTGATGGGGGTTCCCCGACCGCACATTTATTTATTATACACTAAGTTTATAATTCACTATTTCATATCTAATTTTTAATAAATGAATATTTTTTCTAAAATGTTAAACGAAACTCTTCGATTTTATTCTTCAATTTATATTATTTTCATTGAAAAGTTTCATTTCTGATGGGGGTCCCCCGACCGCACATTTATTTATTATACACTAAGTTTATAATTCACTATTTCATATCTAATTTTTAATAAATGAATATTTTTCCTAAAATGTTAAACGAAACTCTTCGATTTTATTCTTCAATTTATATTATTTTCATTGAAAACTTTCGTTACTGACGGGGGTCCCCCGACCGCACATTTATTTATTATACACTAAGCTTATAATTCACTATTTCATATCTAATTTTTAATAAAAGAATATTTTTCCTAAACTATTAAATGAAACTCTTCGATTTTATTCTTCAATTTATATTATTTTCATTGAAAACTTTCGTTACTGACGGGGGTCCCCCGACCGCACATTTATTTATTATACACTAAGCTTATAATTCACTATTTCATATCTAATTTTTAATAAAAGAATATTTTTCCTAAACTATTAAATGAAACTCTTCGATTTTATTCTTCAATTTATATTATTTTCATTGAAAACTTTCGTTACTGATGGGGGTTCCCCGACCGCACATTTATTTATTATACACTAAGTTTATAATTCACTATTTCATATCTAATTTTTAATAAATGAATATTTTTTCTAAAATGTTAAACGAAACTCTTCGATTTTATTCTTCAATTTATATTATTTTCATTGAAAAGTTTCATTTCTGATGGGGGTTCCCCGACCGCATATTTATTTATCTATACACTTAGTTTTTTATGAGGAAAATTAATTTTTGAGAAGAGTCAAATATTATCTTAATTTGTTATAGGTCGAAAAACTATCATGAATGTAGATTTATAAATTTGTTTTAATTCAGTAACTGATGATCTCTTGTTACGACAAAATAACCCATACACACTTATGTTCTAATGTTCCCGAAAACGGCTCTATGTAACCAGTTCGAAAATGACTTGATTTGTTTTAGTAAATGTTTACAGGAAAAAGGAATCGTTTTGGTTAAGACTTGTTACTGAAAAATTTGGTTTTAACCATAAGAATATTTGAATGCTATTGAAACCAGAAACGTGAATACCAACAGCTCCAAAAGATGGAAAAAGTAGTTGAGTGTTAAAAACATCCTCCAGAGCTATCGGATTGGAGACTTGCTGACCATAATCTATGAAATATGATTCAGAGAAGTGTTTTCTACATGGCAATCGAACCTAATCTGTCGTGTTCGAAACAAACGCTTGACCGCTACACCAAAGAGGTAGTAAAAAGTTTCAATAGAAACACTATTATTGTTATAAACTCACGTCTATTTCCTAGGAAGGTAGACAGAAATCTCTTATTTCCACATGGTACCAACTTTACATATTACCTCTTGCTTGTATCGTAGATTGTAAGTAATCTTTACATTGTAGTAAACGCTTTTAAAGATAAAATTGGTTAATGAACACTGATTGGCTACCTGCAATGAGGACAAGGCCACCACCTGGCGCAGCAGTGGCTAAGGATCCTGCCGTGTCTGACGCCACATAGAGGTGATTGGCGCAATGCGGGTCTGATTCCCTCAATCGCGCTGCCAATTCCGCATTGCTACTTTCCTGTTCGCAACCTGATAGCGTTAAACCCTGGAAGATTGTACATTAGTTAGTCATATGAAATTTTGTCTATTGCTGTTTCAAATATATATTGAAATGAATTTAAGATTTTCTTGACTACTTGTACTTGATTTTATTTCGAGAAATATAAAACTCTCAATCAATTTGTTGTTGGTCAGGTTGATTGAAATTACTGATTAAGATATCTTCTGATACCCATGTATCACGCATTACAATGAATGATATCGGATTTTTTTTTTCTAGCAAGCTAATTATCTATAGTATAGAATTCGATAAACGGTAAAGTTAATTCTTAAGTATTATCACGTACAACCACATGATAATTAATAGACTTACAATCTAATGTAGTAAGATTGATTTACATAATCTCGAGTAAATCGTAACTGATACGGTAAATATTAATGGGTTGTCAAGTCACGATAGTATCTCAAGCGCATACGTGAAATATGTTCATTTATCGAGTCTAATCGATTGCGGTGAATACCAGGGCGTGTAGCGGCTTGTCCAAGGGCAGCCCGGCCTGGCGCTTCGCGGCGTGCACTATATCCTTCAGCCGACGTATGCATTCGTCCATTCCCAGCGCCCAGTGGTTGGTCCCTCGGCCGTGGGAGCGTCCCACCACGCGCCCCGACTCGTCGCATATCACCATGTTAGAGTGGGTTGCGCCACTAGAAAACAAAAAGAACTTATTTTGTGCCTATATTGTACTTATCAATTTAAAATTTCATATTCCTTTTCAAGTTTTATTGTGCAAGCACCTATCATGACGACATTTTCGGGAAATTCCACAAACAAAGGAGTAAACGATACGTTTACTGAAATCGCAAGGGGCAAACGAGCATGCGAGCCGCCAGAGAGTAGATAATTATGGCCTATAAATACTTGCAACCCTAGAGAAGGCACTGTCACTGGCTTGCTGCTGATTTAAAAGCCATAAGCAAGGATTTCATTTCCAAGGAAAGGATATCTGATTGAGGGGAGAGTGGGGCATCGGAACTTTCAGGAAAGAATAGAATGTCTGATGAATGAGAATGAGAGGAGAGTGAGCTGATGTATCAATGGATCTGGATCTAATTTTAACAGAATCCAATGGAGATTAATCTGTTGAAGTTTTTACTTTTTACACATGTTTAAAAAATAACATTAAACATCACTACGGAGAAGTGCGTAATTTAATAATTTAAACAATGGAGAAGAATAAACGAGGGAAGCGTTTCGTCCTCCTTTTTCTTAAGACTCCTGGAACTTCGTATTATTGTTTTTTAGAACATGTAACAACACTTTTTATTACTATAAAATATACCAAAGTTTTCTGATTCGTAAACTGAAAATATACGTAATTTCATGAGTGACACAAATAGCGATGAGCTGAAAAGAAAAAAGTCTTAGAAGAAATCACTTTTAAATGATACAAAACACACGGTATACGAGGGTAATCCTAAAATTATTGAGATACAGGAAAACTATATAAGCAAGACACGCCAGAAATACTTATGTTCAAAGTATTATCGTTCAGCGTCAATACAATTCTGTAGACGAATTTTCCACAAACTGAAAGCATCGCGCCGGTAATTTACAGAAATAGAGAAAGAATATTCAGTAGTCTCATCTCTCTTTATGATGTAAAACGGCAAACACGCCATTTTTTTTTTTTAATTCAAAACAATCAAAAGTCGCACATTGCGAGATCCAGCAAGTAAAGTGGATCCTCTAACATTGCGATGTTATTTACCTCCAAAAGTTTTGCAGTTAGCGCAGCGGTATGAAGGGATGCGTTGTCATGGTGCAGCATGAAAAATCAATTTTTTTAACCGATACACACGTTAAACTCTAATGCTAAGGATCTGGAGAACTTCCGGCAAGCAGTGTTGTGTGTACCAGGCCGCCCATAACAGTTTTCTGTCTTTTTAATTTAATACCTTGGAACGAGCGTGCACTTCCGAAAAACAGAAGTGGAGGCTTTCATATGCAGGCATATATAACTTTTTTCATGATGGTTGGCGCTGGATCATCTTTATGAACACATACCCTACTTTCCTGACGTGAAGATGAATCGTAGAAGAGAATGTATATTTCATCACCTGATGTTATATAGTGACCGCTTTTATTCAATAACTTTTGTCTGTCAGCTGATCCTTACACACTCAGATTTTGGTGTTGTGTAAGATGATGGCGAACCCAAGGAGAAAAAATCTTTTCCATTTTTTATTTATCATACACCGCTGAGGATTCAAATCCAAGAGCATTCTGAACCATGTGGTGGGTGCATCGATTGTCATCTTTTAGCATACTACGAACAAGGGCGACATTATCTAGAGTGACTGTAAAAAAGGGCTGTATATTCTTCATCTTGAAGTTAGTTGGGTCCGTTACGAAATTCTATAAATCATCGAAAGTGACTTGAAATGGCGCTTCATTATTAAACGTTGACTGTAATCACTGCATACTACAACTTTACAATCATAGTATAACATAGCTCGCCAGTTTTCACGTTTAAAATGCATTACTTGTTTAGACAGAAACAAACTTTACGACACCAACGTTCGAAAACGCGGGAAGTGACTATTGTGCGTGCTTTTATAGTGAAATGGACTTGCACCCTGAGAGATTTTTTTTTTTGCAATAATTAAAATATGATTTCGCAATTGCCGTTATCACCAATTTAATGTTTTAAAGTTTATTTGGGAATATCATTTTTAACTATTACACCGGTTGAGTAACATCGAAATGTAATAACAAAACCATTTCAGTAATTGCAGAAATTAGTTAAAGAAATTGTTATTTAAAACGTTGTAGTATAATATATAAAGTTATCTAAAAATTAGTATTCATAATATCAAGAAATATATTATATGATTTCAAATATTTACTTCTTGTTTAGTTCCTACTAATCGTAATAATTAATATTTAATGCTTTTGGTACGTATGTGATATGGTAGTAATTACTATTTAACGCTTATAAGAAACTTATGTAAAAAAAAAACATAAATAAATCAGTTTAGCCTTAGTAGTTCATTTTAATAAATATTTATTTTAGTTTTGTTATTCTGAAGACAGTTCATTACAATGGTAGAGTAATTAATACAAAAAAAAAAATACTACATTTTGTAATGCCTACGACAAGATTACCAGTATTCAGTATTTCGTTTTGAAATTTTATTATGTGGTTGTAATACTTGATATAGAGCTTTATATTTCCGTTTAACTAATTATCAATATTTTAAGCTATGTTTTGTAATTTCTTGTATGTATATATAATACTAATTTACTAATCTACATTTTACATTTCTTCAATATCTTTACTAATGAAGTTTGCTAATATTTAGTTTTACGGTTTTGTTTTATTTGTTTTTAATTTTCAATATTAAAAAGAGTGTAGAGTTTTTATAACAAGTTCTCTTTCTTGCATATTTATAATATTAAATTTATAAGGCAAAATAAACACTTAATATCTTTCCTATAGTAACACAGGCTCACTAGATGATGTAAAAAAAATGCAGTCGAATTGAGAACCTCCTCCTTTTTAATTTTGAAGTCGGTTAAAAAATGCACCATTGAGAATATAGACCATTGCGGTCCGTATTTTCAATTATTTAATGGATAACCATTATGTTGTAATGTAACCCCACTTAATATAATATAATGTACAGGTTATATGATGGTTAATATAATATACTTGAAACCATAACCGCAGGAAAACCGGTGTTTGACAGCGCCTCAATAATACTAGAGTGGCCCTCGTATAAAGCAAACAAAACATCCATCAGGGCGTTGATTCTATTAAAAATATTTCGTAATACGATGCGTCGTAACACAAACGGAGTTCCGAGATCTAGTCGTAACAAAAAGGTTTATTTTTGACCTGTTAGGCCCGAAACCCTAATTATCTTAATACTCGTGATTTATTCCATCACAGCGGCGAAGCTTCAAGCGTTTTAATCCGATAAAGGTATTATTGAAACACTGATAATATCGAAGTGCGTATTACGCGTAGTGTGTACTTTGAAAGTTCTCGCTAGAGGGAAGAATAGACATTTTAAGTGATAATACTAATAATTTATGTCAAGTTGTCACTGAATAAGTACAGTACAAAGCGTGAAACTCTGCCGCTGTGAAGTTAGTCACGAAAGCGTCGCAATGGCACAGAATAGGAACGCGGGGGAGAAAAAGGAAGGGTCGGGGAACGTTGAACCCACGCTTTGACCTCATTCGCAGGCAATTCAGAGCGGCAATTTCGTGCGTTGTACTTGTACCTACTAGCGTCCTGCTCACGGTTTGGGAGTTAGTAAATAAATCATAAGTATTATTGATTGTAAAATATTTCCGAGTTTTCTGGTTTATAAGCTGACGGTACACTTTTAGATAAAAATAAAAAAGTCTCCGAACCCTTGAAATAATTTCTTTAAAAAAGGATAGGTACAACACAGCGCACATAAAACAAACAAAAATATACATATTTTACGACATGCCCGCTATTCGTTACAATAAAAATATATATTTTAATGCGATGCGGCGAAATTATTTCCAAAAATGTGCTCCATTACCCGCGCGAAGTTCCCACATTCTCATGTCAAAAGACGCCGAGCAAAGCTCGATCACCCGAGTACTTACAAATAAAAGGACCTAAATCAAAATCGAGAAAGGGATAGGAATTGATGACAGGTATTGCAATCGAGAATCGACCACCGGATCGAAACCGACAGTGAATCCGGAGCTGAACTCCGGACGGGATGGCGACCGAAAGCATAAGAATTTTAAATACATAAGCATTTAAGTTTCTTTTTATATTTTTCATATTCTTCAACTTAAATATATTAAGTAGTGAAAATTTGTGTACGCAAACCAAATATTTGGCAGTCTATTTTTTTTTTGGTACAGTTAATCTAAATAAAAAGAATATTTAGTTCGAAAATTACGCATTTTAGATAAAACTCTATTACGTCTACCTGTGAAAATACTTTAAATTAAAAAAAAAAATTATAGGAAATAAGTTCCATTTGGTTCTAATCAAAGTCACCATTATCGCCATGTCTTTGCGGTAAGCATATATAAACGTCAAACATGCGGGCTAGCCTTGTGTGCATCACATGTATGGGCTCCTCAGACTAGATTGCTTTGAGGAAAGACCTTGCTACTGAATTAATTTATATGTAAAAGGCAATTTCATTAGATTTTCCTGTAAGAGAGTGGGCTAAGTGCGATGTTTCGTCATTGGAATCCACAGAGTGATTTTATAGGGAGGTGTTCGTTGATTAAATTTTCAAGAATTTCAGTGACACATTGTCAGGATTGATCCGAATGTGATCTGATGATGACCATCTAGAGAATGAACGAAGGGGCAGCAGAAAACTATTACAAGGATATTGATAAATATATATATATATATAAATTTTCTGTAATATGTATATATACATATATTACAGAAAATTTTTATAAATCGGATTTCAAGAACATTTATAGTTTTAAAGAAAACAAACCTGATATTTTCCTAATGCACAAGTTTGAATGAGATTAATTGTAAAATTATAAAATTTCTAAGAAAAAAGGAAACAAATTGAAGAAATGAACCTATTAATATTATAAACGTGAGAGTTTATGTTTGTTACTCAATCATGCTTTAACGGCTGAACAGAATTACCTGAAACTTTACAGTGACACAGATTGTATATTAGAATAATGTATAAACTACGATTTATATAGATACGCACTTACGCTCGCGGCTTTGCTTGCGTGATCGTAGAACGAATTCGTTACTTACGGCGATAGGTTATTGGTAACAATACTTGAGACAGGTTTAAATTCAACATCGGTTCGGGTCGGAGTTGCGAACATGAACGGAATCAGGATCGATAGCGTAAATGAAACCGTTTAATAAAAAAAAAAAATAGTTTAATCGCGTACGTTCTCGATGTGACGAGTGTAGGTTCTTCTGGGATGCAGACGAGAATGGGATCGTGGCTGATGACATTATCGATCGATATAAAAGATGGAAGAATTCATAGTATATCTACGCATGCGCAGCTGCTGAAAATAAATCTATACCAGAATTGGAATCTAAAGCAAAGTCAGGACTGAGATCGAAAAGAAGCACCGCATCGGATGATAGCGCGACCGGTGTCGATGCAAAAGGTGAAAGGGTTCATTCGCTGCGCACGCGGACGGAATCGCGGGCGAAAGCTAGTGTATATTAAATTTATACTACATATTAGTAATAGCATGTGTAAATTTTATTGTATTCATTAGATGGTAAATATATAGCTTATAATGAACATTTAAAGAAAAGGATACAAAAAGCGTAAAAATACATGTAAATGGATTCTCGAAACTGCTTCAAATTATTTAGATGAAATTTTAAATTTAAATATTTTTTTTATTTTCAAATTTGTTTAGATAGATGTCATCGATAACAAAAAAATTGAAAAATTGAATGGAAAAGAGAAACATTATGCAAAAACAATGTATATATAATACATGTGTAATATATATATATATATATATATATATATATATATATATATATATATATGAAGTATAATAATAGGATATATATATACTTCATATGGCGTATTTTTTTGGGTTATCTCGTTATTTTTGATACGCGAATCCGATTACCGCGTGTCTGGGTTTATTTTTTAAGATAAGAAAAACAGTTGTAACAGATGTTGAATACGATGAATGATGATCGTTATTGTGCGTGCGGACGTGCGTGTGCGCACGCGTACAAAATACAATTAAATACGTTAGGTATAAGCAATTTTCACGAAAACATTCCTTATTAAACCTTGGTAATGAATTTATTTGGCTCCACGCGCCGCTTATCGTCGGGTCTTGTATCAGACACTTCAAATGATAACATTATTATTTCCTTGTGTAGATGATAAACAGTAGTTGAACACTATGATAGGTTTTTTTTTTGTACAGACCAAAAAGCTATAGCTAATTGTGAGAGACATTTACATGATAAGTTTTTTTTGCATTGTAATAAAATTATGTAAGACCATAAATATTGGACAGCACGATAGAAGAGTACAAGAAAATCCTAATTATTTAAACAAGATGAGGTATGCGATAAGACATCTACGACACACGTTTTAATTGACCGTTAACAGTAACTATGGTCATTGGAAAGGGTCAATTAATTTAAAAGAGTTACGGTCCTTTCAATTTGATTGAATAGAATTTTAAATTTCGGATCACATTAAAAAAATATTTTTTGAGACTATATCGAAACATATCCTATTTTTTATTAATAGTTAAAAAAAATGTGACAAATGCTGAAGCAATTTAATATTGTATTATATTTCTTTAATAGTTTAAAATGCTTAAAAACAATAAGCATTTAAAGGAATATGTAAGTCATATTTAACATGTTTTTCAAATAACCCAACCATTATATAACTATTGTATCACGAAAAAGAGATGCGGTTCTTTAAAATCAATTGAGGAACAATCATGACAATGAGGAATCAATGAACGCTGAAGGTCAGTAAGAATTGAAAGATTGCATATGAGCCAATTGTGTCTACCAACTAAATTGTACGAAAGGATTTTATACCTTCGACAATTCAAAAATAAAGCCCAAAATAGCTTAACTAGCAGTCTATTGACGGTGTGTCGGCCGCGCCGCGCGCGCAGGCCGCGCTGATTGGCCAGTGTAAGTGCATACTATCACTTCATTACTATTACAACAACATACCGCAAAAGAGCAAGGTCTTCAACTCCGGCATTCCAATATATATGAGTATATCTCCATAAAACAGAAAAAAAACTGAAATTTTAATTTAATTTTGCGGTAAAAAAATTAAATGGATAAATATAATTCAACACCAATATTGTTGCCGAGACAACCCTAAAAAGGAAGATATGAAATGCAAATTTTATTGTAAAAGTGACTTTTTGTTAAATGTCAGTTTAAAAGAGATTATGGAAGAGATATTTAATGTTTTATCTAAAAATTATGATAATAAGAAATATAACAATACATTATTTTACTTTTATTGTCTTACTATCCTTTTGTAATAATAGTTTTATCTCTGTAATACGAAAATAAAGGGAGGTTCATCCAAAACATTTCTCGTAACAGATAAGATATCACAATATTAATTTTTATCTTAAAATCATAGTGGAATATTAGTAGGAAATGTCAAGGTTCAATTCAAATAACATTTAAGAACATTGGGTCTTGGGTTAGGTAAAATATTAGCACTGGCTATGAAAATTATGAGCAATAATTGTTATTACGTTTATTTTATTGTTTGTCCACAGCTTCACTCGACTAGGAAAAATAAATTCCTTCATCCTTTGTATTGATCCTATTTAGTATTGCTATCTATTTCACTGTCAATACCGATCATGTTTTCAGTAATTTTTTTCAATTCTTAATGAAGTTTTCAATACTTCGATACTGATCTTGTTCTGGGTTCTAATCTCGATACCGATTTTGCGCTCATCTTCGTTTGAATCCCAGTGATGGTTGTAGTATCTTCTTAAAAGTTATCATTTGCAATGTACAATCAATATAAAAAAACAAAGAAATTTATTTTATGTTCATAAAGACAAAATTGCAGATAGAATTCCTATTTTCGGAAATAGGATTATAAAAAACAATCAGCAAAACCATTGATCTAAGACTACCTACTCTTCTAGGAAATAAGGGTGAGTCTACAATTTAATTTTTCTCTGATGGTGTAATAAAATAAGGGACTGTCAAATTTCTAGACCGCTTAACTAGTCTGTATTAACTGGTTAAAAATAGACACCCACTATGAGTTTTGAATTGTCCTTTGAATTATGTAAAAAAGACATTGAAACATGTTGATTCCCAATTTTATTTTAACTGTGAGTAAATGAAAGTTATAGCTTAACTTTTAAGTAAGTTATTAAATTAAAGAAACACTTTATGTGAGAGTGAATATCTTGTAAAATATTGTTTTATTTTAGTACTATACCAACAAATACATTTATTTCTTTCTATTTGCACATGCATTCATGTGACATTCTGTATGTAATAAATGTTTACATATAATTTTCTCCTGTGGACACGTCTTTCCTTCCACAATTTCATCCACATTAGTATCACCATAAGTAAATTTGATTTCACTTCTAAGACAATCCTATCAAAATAGGCTTTATTGTGTGAGAAATAGAAAATGTTTTCACAAAACAACAATAAATTGTAATTGCAACTTCATTATCTTAGTGGACTTTTAATTTTATAATCACAAACAGTATGGCAAAAATTCTAATGTCACTGTACTTCAAGAATTAATTAAATAGAAGTTAATAAATAACATCGTTTTGTGTTATTATTAACAATATTTTATTTTCTACAAAAAGTAGGTTACCGAGTTAAACATTCGTACTTGAACTGTATGATAAATGAATGTTTGCATAATATGCTCTTCAAAATTATGTTAATTACAATATGATAATACAAACGCCAAGACCTTTACAGATTTGTATCAATACAGTAACATCATTTGAATTTTCTTATAAAATAAATATAATAAAATCATATTTATTAATTATACACTAATTATGCATAAAAAGTTTTAGTTTATGTGATTAGTCTGTTTCTTTAATCGTTATAATAATTATACAAAAAAGCGCATTTTTTATTTTACAATAATAAGCAGTGTGAAAAAAAGTTTGGTCTACATTTATTACAAGGATTCAATGTGGGTATTTTTATTTTTCTTTATATAGTCGAGATTAAAATTTAAAGAATACGATCAATTTTAAATTTTCGGCATACCTCTTCAATCAGAAAAAAAAGATCACCAAAGAGTATGTCTACTCAGTGAAGTGATAAAAAGACTACACAAAACACAATTAAAATGGTTTTTTTTTCTAAACTACAACATAAGTTTTTTCCACAATTTAATTCTATTTCAAAATCATGAACATATGAAGTAGGGAGATGGAGTATTGAGAGAGTAAATGATAAGTAGCCTCCAAGTAAGTCAAGTTGCTATTAATTTACGAGCCCTAAGGTTACATACACAACTATTTTAATCTTCAAGTTTAGGGCTTATAATTACACTTTTCTTGTATAATATCTGTTCACTGACATCAAAATGGTTTATTTTCAAATATGGTTTATATCCATGTTGATTTATATGATTGGAATATTTAGCCTTTCAGTGTTGATAATATTGTATGGTAATTCAGAAAAAGATTTCTGGTGAACTGAAAATTACGCCGACAATTTTGTAATGGTTCTCATATAGTTTTTTTGTCCAAATTTGGCAGAAAATATCAACATCAAAATGAAATTTTGTTAACTCTTTAAGTTTAGTATTGGTGAAAGAAGTGATTTTAGAAATAATTATTCATTATTTTAGTGTTATAAAGGCGTTTAAACAAGATTTAAGACTTTACATTATCAGTAGAAAACTCTTCAAATAAAACCTGAAATTGAATGGTTTATCCTATTACGTATACAAAGCTTTTTAAAACTTTAATTAATATAGGTAGGTAAATTCAATCATCAATATGTATAATATAATTTATAAACAAGTTAATAAAAATTGTCACAAATTATTCATAATAATAATTATTACTCATACATAGTACACAAATAATAAGAAAATGTATGTAATATAATTACAGCTGTGGCAAATAAGTTTGAACTTACGCGAAGAGATGCCGATACAAAATATACAAAAACATTGAGCCTGGGACAAATGCCTAGGCACTCCCAGTCACGTAAACAAATATTAGTTCTGGATCGACGCAGACTTATGCTAGATCAATGAAGAAAAACAACATAGCTACTTTATCCGTATAATAATAATTAGAAATGAAAATTATTAAACAGAAAAGTTTTTGTGTGACAACTTAACTAAATTCTCAAGGTAAAACTTTTCACTTGCGTGTCGGTTACGAACGAGCTCTATTTTAAAACTAAGTTCATTAAAGTGAATAATTACCCTTCGACGCCGCCAAAATATACGGGATCTGTCATGTTGCAAGATTATCTTATTTATTAAAAATATTATTAAACACTATTTGAACTTGTGTGTGTCGGTGAAATTATATCACAAAAATTTACAATAACCTTCTCCTTACACCAGTCAGCAATTGACTAAAAAAAATATATCAACTCGTCAGTGTTGTCAGCACTTGAAATTTTTTCCCTCAAGAGTCACTTTCAAAAACCCACAACTACGGATATAATCCCCATAAATTAATACATTGGAAATGGGAAGTCATTCAAAATAGTATGTGTTTTTGCTTGTATATAAATTTCTAGAGTTTTGTAAATTTATTGCAATATATACAATAGAAGACAAAAATAAGGTTCCTCTTTTTTTCCACATTCTAATTTTATTGGATAAGTTGTTATTGAACAACCTTTAAGGTTGTATAAAAAAACTTATAAAAATTGTTCCTTAAAACTTTAAAAACATTAAAGTATTCTAATAATATTTATTACTTAATTTTTAAAAGTACTTCATTATTTTTAATGCCAAATAGCAAATTTATATATTGTACAAACACATTGAAAAAGTAAGGCAACTGGATGTACGTACCTAGAATTGAAATTTTAATCATTCTGTCAATTATTATATCTCTTATTCTTCGAATTTAGAAATCGGATCCTTAGTCTTCGAAACGAAACGTAATAATGATATTAACGTTCAGTCCATTAGACACCTTACGTGCTAATAATAAGCTGATTTTGTTTTGACAATAAAAAATGATAAAGGTAAATGGCCGTTCGCACCATATAATAAAGCAACAAAATAAGGTTTATTCATGTTAAACCAAATATAGTAAGCACAAAGTTGATTTCACCATATTATTAGTGGTATTTTATGTCTGTTATAAACAAATTACTTCATGGAATCATTCGGGCAGACCTGCGCGTATGAAGTTATCCGACTACCTTTACTTTTTTTGATGTATTTGTAAAAATTTATCCGTGATAATGCGATCGTTATCAATTTCAGTATTTCTTTAAAAGTCATGTATTTTGTAAATAAATCTGTTTAGCATTGCTTAAAAAGGATTGAAATTTATGCATGAGACTTGTTGTTGCAATGTATATCTTGCCATCATCAAGTACTGTAACATTTTGGGAGCGAATTTATCTTCTATTTGGTGTATGAAGTTGTTTGCTGCTTGATTTGAAATGTTAAAATAACATTGCACTTGAATATATCATAAGTGCTTTTGTAAATCTACTATCATTTACTCCCAACTTCATTGGCTTTCGAATTATTAAAACCCATTACTACAATGATTTTATAATTTTTTGACTATAAGAAATTCCAGTATCCCCAAGTAATAAAGCCTGCATTTCATTTTCATACTAACATTTGATTCAGTTTTGTCCTTACCGAAACTATAACTGGTATTAGAACCAAAATTGAAAATTATATAATCGACAGCCAAAATTAAGAACGGAACTGGAGCTTAAATGGAATGTGTGACCAAAATTAGAATCCATAGCACAACTGGGATCAGGTTAGCTGTTAAAATTAAAATGGAAGGAAGAATAATACATAATGAGACATTTTAATAATAATATTTACCAATGTGGTAGATAATATTGCGTTGCAGATGTAGCTCTCGTCTGGTTTTGGTATCCAAGATTCTATATTAAAAACAGCAGCGCCGAGTCTATATTTTATTAATCAGTTTCTCAATTATCTCTTCACGTGTTTTCAAGTAATTCACTATGATACTTTGTGTTATTGTACATTCAATTATCGCGTTTTTTATTATCGAGGTCCGCGCTCCTGGGTAGGAGCTCTTATCAACTTTTTCTTTTCTCAAACTGTTTTTTTTGTTTGTCGCCCTAACTAACCTTTTATTACCAAAAAATGTAACCAAAATTTAAAGTGATAACCCATATTTTCGGGACTAAGCACGGAGGCCGAATGCCTCACATGCCACCTACACATAACCCAGTTATTGTAATATTAATAAAAAATTAAAGTGATCAGCTATAAGACGATTTGTAACATCAACAGGAAGAGAACGTGGGCTACATGATGAAAGAGAAATTGCAGCACAACCGAATATTGCTACGAATTTTTAAATTTTCATTTTTATTTGTTATCGATATATATATATATATATATATATATATATATATATATATATATATATATATACATTACAAATATTTAATATACATTACCATCTGCATTTTTTGCGTTATAAAAATATTTTTTTATAAGCTTATATTTCCTTCTATGTCTAAGGGAGAAACTCCCAATTTGGTAACACTAGCTAAATGCGCAATGTTGCCATTATTGTTTTTTACCATCTACATAAATCTGTAATATTTTTAGAAATAGCAAAAAGAAAACCTTTTTTCTAATGCGTTGACAATCTTCCATTGCTAATTTTTTTTATCCTTTTGAACTGTTACAATTGTACGGTTTATTACCGACTTAACCGGTATGTATACCAATATACAGCCATTGATAACTATTTTTCAACAATTATTTAATGGTATCGATGAAAACTAGTGAGAGATGTGGCAAGAATTAGAATAAGTTATTTTAGTTATTGGTTATTATAATTAATTGATGATTATTGTTTATTATTGTCAGTGAATTATTTCCATTTTACGCATATATGTTTGATTATGTAAGTTTTGGGTAATTTACGTTTATTATAGTATGCTTCTCTATTGATTTTGTTACATTCTAGCGCCAACTACATAAACTCTTTCAATTAAGGCGCTCCCGGTAATTGAACTTACATTTTTGAAGATGAAAAAAGAGTCTTTATAAACAAGTTATAACGCCAATTTTTTTACATTTATTTCTTTAATCCTTTATTTAGATTTCTACTAAAGCAAAAACACGATTTTAGAATATTTTCTCGATCATTTTTTGTTTTACAAACTACCCTTTCTAACAGACTTAAATCGAAATATCTTTAAACCAATATTAAATATCATCATAGAATTTACTTTGTTAAATAGCTATTAAGTAAATCTAGGTTTTGCAAAGCGATTTTTCGATATATGATATATGTCATTCATAATCATTCATTTTAAATATTCTCAATATGCGCTCGGCCTTTCGCATCTGCGGAGCGCAGTCAGTCAGCCCATGACCATTGTCAACGACGGACTAGTGCTTCTTTGTTCGTGCGATCGTGCGTAAATATTGTATTGAAACTCTTAAAATTGATATGGGTAACCACAGTAAAAAAAAATGAAAAGAGGGAACGCTTACATGCCCTAAAAGAACACACAAAAAATGAGAGAAAAAGACGGTGAGTTATGAAGTACTAAAGTTATTTATACATTATAAAAAGTTATGTTAAATATTATCTATTGTAAAATTATTAGATGTACACTGAGAAATAATAACTATATGAATTGACGAATATCGATGTACATACATATTTTTTGCCCGCTAGGACTAAATAACCTGTGATGGGATTTTTACCGTGATGAGCTGCGTAATGCCAAACTCCATCAACGAGTCTAAGCAATTATTACGTGGAAAACACTAACAACGAGCTGCACTATAATTCTTACAATTTACTTTACGTTTTAGTTATGCTTTTATCCATAAATTTGTAACAATTGCCTCATAAAATTTCGAAATTTATTATAGAAAAAGCAAAATAAAATGTAAAACATATCGTAATCGGAGCGACTATAGAAATGTTAACAGGTACACAAAAATCAATGGTGAAATAAAGTATAATTAAAACGTAAAACGTCTGATAGTATACAAAATTTTCATGATTTTCAAAAACCTTTTTTTGTTTAAAAATGAACTCTATTTGTCATTTGTTATTACTTTTTTTTTGTTTAAATTTTAGAGCAGTAAATAATTCTCGTATTGACGATTCTGAGACAGCAGTTACACTTTCAACACCAGTTAATCAACCCTCGCTAAATACAATAGCTTTCCAGAAAACAAATTTTGAGTATGTATCAGTAAGCAATAGAAAATTTAATTCTAAAAATAACCTTAACCTACTGCAATGTACATTTGAAATTTATAGTGGCCCTGTAAAATAAAAAAAATATATAAAAGTAAAAGAGTTCGTAACAAAAATTATCTTATGCTTATAAATGTTCTCTATTTTGCTATTGAATTTATATACCTAAATGTTTTTGTTTTAATTTTAGAGCACTAACGGATTGTCACAGTGACAGTTCTAAGACAGCACTTACACTCTTAACACCAGTTAATGAATCCTGGGTAGATAAAACTGATGTCCAGCAAACATCAATTGGGTATGTATTAGTAAGCATGTAAGTAGGTCATCAATTAAAAATATAATTCCGGAATTCTAGGTTGTAATAAAATGTATGATTAATACAGAAAAGCAAAAGAAGTATGTAGCAAATCGTAGCAAAGGCAATTCAATAGTCACTGCGCCCCTCCTAGGATAACGGCTTGATGAGAAATAGATAGGTTTTGAATTGAAAAATTCCAATCCTGGAATCTTTAATTTACATATTTTATAAATAACAATTTATTTTTTTTATGTATGTGACAACCATACTTACCTACTGCAATGTTGATTTAAAATTCGTAACAACCCTGTAAAATAAATCAATCTTAATTACAAATAGATTTGAATTGCGAACTTCATGACAATCTAGTCCCTTGTTTATTAAAAACAATCTTAATTAGTATTATAAATTGCAAATTTTGACATCTTTATCAATGATTGGAAATTTTAAACCGATTTGGACTATGGATTCAACCCGCTCCACTTCCATCAGTAATACATAAGCTAAACTACTATTTTCAATTAGACACCGTCGAAACCTAACTCAGTCGAAACCTAATGTCGATTTAATAGTTTGATTTTAATATGTTTCAGAAAAACCGCTGAAGTTTTACCTTATTCTGTTGAAACCGAATGTCAAGAAAATATATTCATACCAATACAGGGTCGAAGACTTGTAGATATTGTATACTTTACTCAGCAGCTTCAAAAAATATCTAGTCATAATTCATTATTCAATTGCAGTTTAAGAAACATGTCACTTATTGGGGAGAAAAGAATTGGTTTGATTAGCAAATTTAAATATAAATGTAACATGTGTAATAAAGACTTTATTATCAAAAGTGAAGATCCAACAAGTAAAAACAACATTGATGCGAATTTGGCTGCGGTTACAGGAATCACTTCTGCAGGTATAGGCTGGTCGCAATTTCAGGAAATAACAGCATGTATGGATGTACCTGTATTTACAGAAAAAACATATGGCAAAATTCAAGATCTTGTATATGAAAAAATGGGAAGAAACAGCTATTGAATCTACTGAAAAGGCTGCTAAACGCGAGCGGGATGCAGCGATAGCAGAAGGGAGAATTAGCAAAGAGGGTATACCTATCATTGATGTATATGCCGATGCCTGTTGGTCGTCACGGTCTTACGGCAATAACTATAGAGCATTGTCCGGCGCCGCAGCAATTGTGGGTCGCAGATTTGGTGAGGTGTTATTTATAGGAATTAAGAACAAATATTGCCTCGTATGTGCTCGGGCAGAGAAGAAGCAAGTTTTGGCACCAGAACACGCTTGTTACAAAAATTATACGGGTTCATCTAGTGGTATGGAGGCTGAAATAATTTGTCAAGGATTTGAAACATCTGTGCAAATGTACAATCTTATCTTCGGAAGGTTGATTGCAGATGGCGATTCCGCTACATACGCAAAAATATTAGCACGTAATCCTTACTTAAATCATACAGTCATAAAGATAGAATGCAGGAACCATGTCTTGCGTAATATGTGTAATAAAATGAGAGCTATAACCAAAGAAACGAAATATCCATTAGCGTATAGAAAAACTTTAACAGAAGTAAAGATTATGAGTATCCGTAAAGTTGTGATTGCCTCAATAAAAAAGTACAAATTAGAAAATGACAAAACAAACACAAAATTTAGGAAGGAAATACAAAACTCGATTTATCATGCTTTCGGTAATCACCAAAATTGTAAGGATTATTACTGTTCCAAAGAAAAAGTGGCACAGAACAATATGGAAATAGAGAACACTATGTTCTGGTTTAGGCTAAAGGCAATTATTGGATCAGTTCTTTCTAAATCAGAAAGTTTGCTTGAGGACGTAGATACTAATGTAGTAGAGCGCTTTAACAGTGTGGTAGCAAAGATTGTTGGAGGAAAAAGAATCAATTTCTCACTCCGCCGAGGCTACCGCGCACGTTGTTCTGCTGCAGTGTTATCATTCAATAATCCTCATCCAAGACATACGCTTCACAAGAAAATCTTAGGACAAAGTCCAAAAGCATATTAAAAAATTGAAATACAACGATTAAAAAAAGGGAAAAAATAAAACTAAGCCTCATAAGAAAAACAGAACATTAAGAAAAGAGGGTATAGTTCAACATGATTATGGTGCAATGAGTACTACACCTGATATGACAAAAAATGAATTAAATATAGCAAAGGAATTGTTTCTTCTAAATTTAAAGCAGTTAACTTCAGACAAGGAGAAAATACAACAATCTACATCAAATCAGAGGAACAGCAACGATTGGATAGAACTAAGGAAGAACATGATCACAGCATCAAATTTTGGGACAGTGGTAAAAAGAAGAGAGACTAGCAGCAAAGCTAAGTTAGTGCAAAATATTTTATATAAATCTAATCTGAGAAATATAGCTGCAATTGCCCATGGCGTGGAAAATGAAGAACTAGCCTTGCAGCAACTTGCAATGCAAGAAAAAGTGACAATTGAACCCTGCGGGTTGTTTGTGGATAACGAATACCTTTTTGTTGGCGCCACGCCTGATGGTCTAATAAACCAAGACACAATAGTGGAAGTTAAGTGTCCCATAGTGGCTTTCAAAAAGGTTTAGAAAATGCTATAAAAGAAAACAAGATACAGATATGGAGATATGACAAAAAGGGAACTTGATTATAAACAAAACAGCAACTGGTACCACCAGATTCAAGGACAACTCCACGTGACGCGTAGAAAAGGTGCTTGTTTGCTGTGTGGAGTGGTGAAAACAAACCACTTAAACCACAATAATAGAAAAAGATGATCGTTTTGGGAGGAAAAGATGAAAGATAAAATATTGTCATTTTATACGGACTGGCTATTGCCAGAAATAGTTGATTCTCGTCGAGCTCGGGGAATGCCGTTGAGAGAAAATGAATGTCAATTAGTAAAACTACTGATACTTCATCTGACGATAATAAAGAAAATGAAGCATGTCGTAAGACACAACTAACTTCTGAGTCAACAATTCTTTCGTCCACAACTGTCGACAATAAAGGAAATGATTCTTGTTGCAGAAGAAAATTAGCTTTGAAGAAATGTAACGAATAAAATACATTTTAATGTACTCAGGAACTGCCTTCGACTTATATAGGCTAGCGATAAGTGGTGGTGGAAAATGAGTTCCTACAAATGATGGTCAAAGTATGGTTTACAATTAAGTGACCAATTTATGGAGGACATTCATAAAATAAATTTTGGCGGCTGTGATTTCGTTATAGCCTCACTTTTTATTTAAATGATTTCGCGGTTAAATATAAACAGACATAGTTGAAGTGATCAGGATTCCGAGAATTTGTTTTAATTCGTCTATATCTGCAATCGACAATTAAAATGTAATAAAAGAATTGAATTATTTGTTTCTTTTTTACCTTTGTAAGGTGCTAAATACATTGACATTTTCCAGTAATATTAAATTTAGGACATTTTGATGACTTAGTTGAAACTATATTCGTATTTACTTCGACCGAAAAAAATAACCTGCTTTTAGTATGTGTATTGAATTTGTAATAAAATTAATATTTTATGAAAAATGTAGCCTTTTCATGATTTTGTTTCATTTTGATTCCAAAATTAATAATAATAAAAGAATTTGGACTATTTTCTTGTAAAATGTATGTGTTGGATGAGGATTATAGAGAAAAAGATCTTAGTGGTCAGACGGATAGACAATAAAGTAATTTTATAAGGGCTGTTTTTTTTTACAAGACCCATAAATGTGAAAAAAGAGAGACAACAAATTTGCTTACGGAGCCCCAAAATACTTAATAAAATAAAATAGTATATTATTTAATTAGTATTAAAATAGTATAAAATAACTAATAGAAAGAATGGGCATCATTCGGTCTAATGATCTAATATATTTTTATATAACCCTTATATTATTTTTTTCATATTTTTTAATTCACTAATTTTTTTTAGTAATAGAAGTTGACTCGTTAGGATTTGGCATTACGCAGCCCGCGTTAGGATACCGATTCGGAATTGACGACGCGCCGAACGTGCGGCCGCGCCGGCTGCGAGGGGAGCGCCCCGCCATCCAACCTTTAACTACGCCCACAAAACTTTAAATTTGTGAACTAGGAGCGCCTTAAGTACTTCATTAAAACATTTACCTCAGAAGTAGGAACTGCGCGTAGCTGAAATTCTTCTTTTTATCGTGTCCTTTGTCAATATACTCATTACAGAAAATAAAGTAAATAAAAGTTTTTTTGGTATTAATATAGATGTTATTAATAATAATATGCTAATTTATTTGATTGTTTTCCTTTTTATCGTATAGTGCATGCACAAGTTTATCGGTGCATTCAAAAAGGAACTAGTATAAACTCAGTTCTCAGTTCTGTGAGAATAAATAAATTATGTAAACAAAGAAACACCAGAGCCAGACGTTTCTTCCCGAAATACACTGAATTTATTAAATAAAATAAATTAACGTTCATAATGAATTTACATTATGTCATGCTTTCAGTGGCGTAACTAAAGGCCCCGGGGCAAAACATAAACTAGGACCCCAACTAAACTATTCAAAATCGTTTGTTGCTTGTTCGTCGAGTTCAGAATTCGGCGTACTCCAGATTTGTCGTAATACAGTCGACTGAATAATAAAATTAAAAACCAAATACAAATTGTAACTTACTTTAATGAACAAATTAAAACTATTTTATGAAAATAAAAAAAATATCTACCTGTTACTGTTCAAAAAATACAGTCCTGTGATAGACACACAGACAGCGGAGGCACGTTAATAGGATCCCGTTGAGCACCCTTTGGGTATGGAATCCTAATTATGTAGAGATTTTGAAACCAATAACACTACTTTCTTGACCAACTATACGTTTTACGACGAATCTGGAGTACGACGAGTTCGGAACACGACGAATACAGAACAAAACTACGAGTATATCAATACAAGTCAAAACATAAATATGTAGTTACATTTAAGTACTTTAAAGTTGCAAAGCTACTTCATCATCAGTTCTTTATTGTGCATAGCAGGGCACGTCCAGGTTCTAGACGCAGAGTTTAGGCATGAATAACTGGATAAATTAATTAAAATTGGTACTGGTATTAAGGAATAAAACTAAGTACCTAAATCAAAAAGTTTCTATTTTGCTTTAATGTACATAAAAAATCAAAAACAATTTATTTAGCGATGTCATGTACAAAGGTAAACTTATCTCTATAAAGCATCTCGTCTAGTTATTATTTTGACGGGCTCTGTAGATCAATGGCTTACATGCTAGGCTGCTGATCTCGGGATCAGAGGTTCGATTCCCACGGAAGACAAACAATTGTGTGATGAACTTAGGTGTTTGTCTTCGGTCTGGGTGTTTGGTACGTATTATAAGTATGTGTTTACAAAAAAAGTATTTAAGTATTCTATTAGTTGTATAATACCTATAGTACAAGCTCTGTTTAATTTTGGACTAGATGGCGCTGTGTGCAATAGCAATTGTGTCTGAATATTATATGAAAGTTGCAAGTTTAATTTATTTATAATCGTTTCCTAGCTTTAGTTTTCGCAAATGTATTAATAACTTCGTTTAAATTTAAACTTGATGTGGCTTTGTTTTCGGTTGCTATTCGTGATAAATGTCGGAGTCGAGTTTTTTATAATTTTTAATTTGCTAAATGATCTTTTAGCTTCTGCAGAAGTAATAGGAATAGTATGGAACTGTAACATTGCTATAAATACTTTTGTTAGGTCACATTCCAACACTTCATATTTGTTCTTTATTTCTTTACAGAATTGGTGAACAATTCATGTTTTTGCTTCAGTTAAAAGCAGGTGGTAAATATAAAGAAATTGCAGGGAAAAGTTAGGATCTATTATATCAGAATATTAACGTTGGAATTAGTCACATTTTTGTAATAAAGTTGTTTCATCTACATCCAATAAAAATGTTGGTGTTAAAAAATTGAAATTATTATTGAAAATAGTAACTTTAAATATTTCTTCCCTGTTTCGCAATGGGTGATCTGAAGGTAATTAATCAAAATGTTTTTTTTTATTTCCTTTTGCCTTTTTTTTTTTGAAATGGGGATCTGTGTCATATTTTGTGGCAGTTTCACTGGCTTTGCATTTAAATGATTCGAATTAATTTCTATTTTGCATTTTTGAATTTGTATCTTGTAAAGCTCTACTTGCTTCATCAAAATCAATGTTACTTTTTTGCAAAATTTTAGATGCATAATTGTTATATAGTGTAGATAAGTTAATATAAATAGTGGTTTAGTCACAACTCTAGTATGTACAAACCTGATAACTAGTTGCCAAGCCATAAATTCCAAATAAAAAATCAAGATAACGTAAAAAGTGACAGTTTATTGTTTACAAAATTTACTTATATTACTGAGTTCTAGTAAATATACATATAAACTCGCGAGAAATATAACATAACTCTCCTCCTGAATCAGTCATGTAAAAATTTAGAAATAAAAATAACACCTTTAGTTATATCCAAAATTTGCCGCAGTATGTGATCATATCGGACGACAAGCTCTACAACGGACAGAAAATTTCGATTTGTACCCCTCCTGATTTAAGTTTTATAAATGCCCTGTTAAAGCCAAAGTATTCTTTGTTAGGGTAAGTATGACATCGAATAATCTTTGAAGAACCGTTTTCCAAAATGACACTTCTTTACGAATTTCATTTTCTAGTTCCTTGTCGAAAGTTGAATCACTTTTTTTCCAAAATTCATACACGACATATGCTTCCGTATGACTACTCGAGAAACTGTGTTCTTTTATTTGTTCTAATAAATGTTTCTAGTCCCGAATGCCCTTACACCATACATTATTATCCCTTTGCGAAGCGAATGGCCAGAAGGGTTGACAATAAACATCTAGTATTTTAGAATAACACAATCAAAAACGATGAACTGGTCCATACTTAGAAGTTGAAAAGTAGTACGATTTTGAAAAACCCCTGTTGTCTTGGTGGTCATACAAATTTTCAAAAACTGACGAGATCGTTGGTTTTTCCGCTATTACCTGTACCACGCAGACGTTGTCGTCGTTCATATGGTCAGCGACATCCTCCCTGATGTCGGTATCTTTAACTGCAATAATTGTCAGATCTTCTTCAGTAGGCTTCTCAGCTTGCACTACAGTAAACACAATCACATTGTCCAAAATATTTGGGCTAAAACTGCTTGTAGACGGCTGACTAAGAAATTTGTCAATTTTAGGGAATTTTTGTCTAGTATCTTTTCTTTCCTGACGTTGTCTGCGCTTAAACGCACCGCTATGTTTCTTCTTTGTATCCATTATTTAAGCTATCTTATTTTTGCATATTTACTACGTCATAATCAACAAGAAACGTAATTGATATATAACGTCACGTCGTTGGGGATTCCCCGGCTCACTCACCGATAAACATTTTATAACGTACGACAGAAGGCCCTAGCAAACCTATACTATAATGCTCCTACTACACATAAGTATGCTGCGCCGTCCACAGGCTCGCCGGCTAGCGGCGCCGTCTAGACGCGCGCGCTTGCAAATTCACTAGTAGCGTTTTATAGTCACGCTGTTGAAGTGCGCCGCGTTTCTCATAGGTCCGCATTTATAGTTTGTATGTCAGAGTCCCGATTCTACCCCGGCTTGCCCTACGGTAGCTACGCCACTGCATGCTTTATACATTTATACTACTTCTAAGGGGGCTATAATTTACTGGTATAAGCGGAAGGTAAAAGATAAATTAATGTATAAAAAAATTAAAGGAATTGCAATGAAACAGTACTAACAAATATTAATGATAAGTTTCAAAAACAAATAAATCGTTTATAACAAAATTCATTGAAATCAACAAACTTTAAGCGCATTTTCATGGGATTTAAATTGAGCTGTTAACAAAATGTCGACAACGTGAAGTATTGTATAAATATGGTGACATAGTTTCCTACTAACAAACGAATATTCTTAAAAAAAATGTCACAATGACGTATTTCAAGTGTAATTTTATTACCTGCCTACGAAATAAAGTTATTATTGATTTGATTTGATTAAACGAGATAACTGTAGATCGGTGAAGGTGTGAAATAACATACTCGTCAACGGTAACGACTCGTATATTAACGTCGATTTACACACATTTATATGACATTAGTCTAACAAGTATTTATGTACAACTTCCGGTTACAAATCCACGCACGCAGTTTCATATCGAGACAGGAGACCGGCGCCCTATACAGGCACGGATTGTACATCTATTCCAACTCTATTTTGTACGCAATATATATTTATATGTACAATAAATAAATAATATCACACGACATGGAGTTTTCTTAAGTTATTTTATATACATCAATAAGTACATTATACATAAATTTGTGTGACCATCAGCTATCTTTGTGCATTCTTGAATTCTCATTTTTTTTTACAATAATAATTTTTATTTTATAGTTCTTATGCGTAAGTTCTATATTCCTCTAACAAGTTTCGAAGTGTAATTCAATTTTTAGAAAACAAACCACAATCCATATCTTTCAGATGGTATTGTATAATAAAGGTTTATAAAAATCCTAAGCAATGCAACGTTCACATATCAATAATTAATCATTTATTTGTGTTTTACAAATATAACAGACACATCTAGACATATGCGCTCATACACATACTTAAATAATAAATCTATATTAATGCCTCTGAAAAGACATTTGGCAGATGTAACATTTTTATTATCTTCCAGTTGGAAAAATTGAAAAAGTATATTTGCAGAGACGTTTGCATAAAACGTGTACTCTATTTAATTAAAAGAAAACTTTAAGTAAAAACACAGATAGTTTACGTTTTAATAATCGTGCTGGTGGCATAATCCATTATGATGATGAAGGGTGTGACCAATTACCAGTTAATAAAGGAGAACGCACTACCTTCGTTAATAAATTAAAACAGATCAATTTTCTAATCTGAAATTGTACGTATATGATAATTTCTAAAATCGCCAACAGTCGGCAACAACTTAGATACTAAAATATCGGGAAGCGAATTTGGAAAGCGTTTGATACATTACTGCATCTGATAATTCTAGGTTCCAGATCTGATAGTTCAAAAACGATTTTTCAAGTTTTTCGAGTATACCTTGTGACGTTTAGATGATAGTATTACTGGATATTAGCTGAAAAAATAAAATAGTGGTGTGAACGCGATTAGTTCCCAGCATAATAACGGTGTCATATTTTTGGGGGAAATTTACTTTGGTCGTCTGGGACGAATTGCGTCCATCGTGTGATTGGTTGTCTCTTGTCTGTTGTGCTGTAAGTTTATAAGTAAACGTGCCGGTTGGTTAGAGGAAGTCGAGTCGACGAGTCCCGAGTCGCAGAAGAAGAAAGAAAAGGTGGAAGAAGGAAAGGAAAACATCAGTAAGTAGGCAGTGGCACACCCCTCACATCGCTGCATATCATACTCGATTGCATGATTTTGGATTCATTTATAAATGCAATAGACTTTTCATACGGAAAATTTAGAATGATATAGAGAACCAATAAAATGCGGTCACAAAAAGCGTGGAAGGTACTCAGAGGAAATTCTAAATGTACAGATGTACGGATCCTTGACCTTAGCCATGTTGGTTATTATGACATGAATACTTTTGTATAAGCTTTAAAAGACTATGTTCTCATCTTCTGCTCATCGTGCTGGATAAGAAGATTATCACAACATAAATTGTTTTCTTCTATTACTTCATGACGCCCTGCTATCCTGCTCCCCCTCATTGCTATCGTCGTTCATCCGAAGACTACACGCAGGCCACCGTTGCGTGGAAGCGCGGTGGGTGCGTATGCGTGACGCAGAGGTTGGGCGGCGCGGGCGCGGGGGCGCGTCGTCACCTCTCCGAGTCGTGGGTGTGGTCGTGGTCGTGGTCTTGGTCGGGCAGGGAGCTGGAGGCGCGCGCCGCGCTCGGGCTGCGCGTCCACCGCGCCCCCGAGCCGTCCGAGCCGCGCCGCGAGCCCCGCCGGCCGCAGAAGCACTTGCAGATTATCCGCTTGAATGCAAATCTGAAAATTGGACATATTGTTCGAACTAAACACGGAGAAAAATAGGAGGTGTTTGGATTTGATCCTGACTTCGGGTAAATTGCCCAATAACTTTCTTAAGTCAAATTATACCATAAATTAGCAGCCCTCGAGCCGCACTAGGCCAGCGTGAAGAACACGGCCCCTCAGTTCGAAATAAAAAATTATAGGAGGATATGCCTGGGGGTAACAGTGGGATAATTAAAACTTAACACGAAAAACACGAAATTTTCGTAAAGCTTGTATCAATTACGGTTAACTACACTTGTATAATATTTAAAAACATGCGTTCTGATTTTTTTATAATTGCTTATTCACCACATGTTTGAATGCTTCAGGCAAGTCTATTATCAAGAGAAAATGGAAATTGAGATAGATTTATAATTCTTCTACATTGTGATATTGCTAATAACAGCTATGAAACTCAATCTGGCAATCAGTTATATAGCTAAATACTTTTTTTGCAAAGCAGTCTAATTCTGATGCACTAACGTTCAAAAGTGTATTTATTTTCTCTTAGCCACAAACTTCAAGTATGTGAATATAAAATATTGCATGCCCTAAGCACGAGCGTAGGTATGCTTCTACTGTCGCTTCAAAATCCCGTCTACACTGGGTGTGACCACGATAACTAAAAAAACTATTTAACTTTTAAACTTAATTTCATTTTCAATCTCATCACTAATCGATTGGGAATAACTGTATTGAAAGTCACAGCTCGATATAGTACCGATTAGCTGTAATTGAGTTTTTAACTGGCAGTTATTTATGTTTTTATCCGCCATTCGCTTAAATATCTAAAATAGAGGTTGACATTGAGCATGAAGTTGTTTATTTTTGTAATTGCCAACAGATGGCGGTAGTAATATAATAACATTCTCGTTAAAAGTAAAAAAAATACTACATTAAATTACACATATAATTTAGCATTATGATGTCTAATAAATACAAAAGAAATACCTATTCTTTTTTCGATTTAAGTTTACTATAAAACTAATTGAAAATAAAAAAAGAGGATTTTTGGTGAAACGCTCATATGTTATCATAAACTTCTAATTTAAATAACATACGTATGGCACAAGCGCTTAAGGCATGCACATTTGGTTTTACTAAATTATTAGATATGTAGTATTCTAAATAATATACATTACGTTATTATAATGTACATTACTAATTTAAAAATTTCAGAAACCGATGATGTACCTACATAATACATAAAAAAATATCTATTTTTTATGCATTTTTTCTCAAAGGTTTTTTTTTGTTGATACGCTATATACCCCTTAATATTTCATCAACGGCGATGATCGGGACACCATTTTGACGATTACCCTCAAGGTTAAAGACAAAAGATAAACAAGTAGCGTAAAATTAACTTATAAGCTTTTTATTACCATATTATTATTGTGGTCATACATGTCTATGTAAAAAAATGTAGAAAGCGCTATCTAATAGTAATCTGTTCGACTAACGTGCAGGATACCGGTTAGAAATTAAGCAAGCATAGTAACACGTATAAGTCAAAATCAATGATTGACTCATTATTTAAAAATTTACGTTCGTGTTAAACACTAAAAATGATCAAAAAAAAAAACCGACGAATGCACAAAAAACTCATATTTGATAAAGTTGTATTTCTATTTTGAATATTTCAATGAAATATATTGTATATTACTAATGTCCTTAGCTATTTCCCGACTGCATACGGATGGAAATATATATGCGAAATATGTGTATAAATGGTGCATATATAAATTTCTATGTTACTCATATACTAATAAAAACCTAAAGTCTTTGGAGAAGAGCGCGTAGATGAGAGGGTTGATGGCCGAATTGCAGTAGCCCAGCCAGAACAGCACCGAGAAGAGCAGAGGTGGCACGCATTCCGCGCAGAAAGCTCTCGCCACATACACGCTGAAGAAAGGTAACCAGCAGCAGACGAAGCCGCCGACTATGATGCCCAAGGTCTTGGCCGCCTTGGTCTCCATTCGAAATCGCTTGACCTGCCGATCGAGCATTCACGTTTTGTTAGTTAATTATTTATTAAAATTTTAAAGTACTTAAATTTTGTAACCGTACAGGCAGTAAAGCATCTAACATCTTTTTCGTTTAAACTCTCTAGGTTTTAATTTTTGTTTCAAGATAGAGTGTGAAGATATTTTGTGCAATATTAGACCATTTTTGCATTTAGAAGTAGGGAACGCTTTCATGTTCAAAATTCGTTCTTTATTTATATACCTTTAAGAATAAATGTAGTAGACATTGAAATTATGTCTAAGAGAGTGCCTGAAATATGCCTTATCATGTTTACGCAACTTCAAATATTCGCAATCCACTCAGAACCTTTTTTTCTACAATTTAATACCATTTAGAGTTGATGTTGCAAAAACATGAAATACATAATTCTTTATTTCCATCCAAAAGATTTAATGTCTACTACTTTTGTGCTTTCAATTTCAGAAATGAAGGGACTCCCGTACAAAGTTTCTTATTTACTTTATTTATAAATTCACATTTACACATTCACATTCCTGCGGTGGGATATGCTATTAGTAAAAACGTAATTCGAAAAATTGCGCAAAAATTATTAGTAAACTTTTTTCTTTTAGCGCAACCCGTCGCTAATCTTTATATGGTGTCATCTTATGTATAACTTCTCTTGCTGCAGTGACATTCATCACTGGTTTCATGTAATTTCATGGGTTGCGTATGCTTAAAGTTTGTCCTCCTTTGATATGCCACCATGTTCTTCTATACAAAGTTTTTTATGGCAATCCTTGTCGGACTTATGATCACAAACTTTTGTTCTGTATGTTTATTTCGTGTTTTACTTTATTCTTTCTCGATATTTCGTCCTTTATTTCACCCACTTGAGCCTCATGTTCAAAAATACTCGATCGGACTTCAATGCACATGCTTATTAAATTTTAGTAAATGCAACGAACCAAGCACCTGTTTTATTGTTGAGTAATGCCAAATATATAAATAAAATAAAAATTCTCACTGATTCATGATGAAATAATCATATTTTTGAAATAGCAAGCTTGGTTTCCGCTGTTGGCAGAATCCGCTTAACCAGCGTGCTAATTGAAACTGTATCTGCTAATCGACTGTCAAAGACCGATGGCAAATAAGCAAGAGAAGGTATTAAATAGAAAATCTTAATTATCTTACTTGAGCTTTAATATTTCTCTTGCCCATCCGTCTCGCCGTCCGTGGCCGTCCATCGCCTTCTTCCGAATGCTGATGCGACAGATGGGGGTGGCTGGGCGGGCGCAGGCGCAGCCGGCTCTCGGTGAGCTCGCGCCCGTCGCGCTCGTAATGCACCGCGTAAAGCGAGGGGCTGGGCGACCGGCTCGGCGACCTGGACCCACCGGCCATCGAGCAGATCTGCTCTGACGAGGGATAGGATACGGAGATCTTGACTTTCTCGTGGGTCCTCCTCGCGCTCGAGTGCCTGCAATGCATTTCCAAAGTTGTTATGTGACTATGGTTGTCTTTGATTGTCATTTGAATCATTTTACAGAAGCGAGATACTTTTATTAAACTCTTTATTAGATGCTGTATGCACAAACTGTAAATGCCTTTTATTGAGCTATCAACGGGTTGTCCCTTCTTAAAAGTCAAATAAATATATTTGACTTTTAAGAAGTATGGATCATCGACCACAAGAACAGGCATTGTCGAAACAAGATAACACGAGTACCTCTTCTTTGTAAAGGCAGCCTTGTAGGTCGCCTTTACAAAAAATATGTCTACATGGTATTGTTACATTTGGAAGTGGAGTGTAAAATACTTTTACTGTAATACTATTAATATTTTAGCCACTAATGATCACTTAAAATACAACTCTATGGTCTTTACATGACATGTAAAACTGTTTTGTTACATTTTGTTATCGGAATATAGTATTATACAAACAATTTATGTTCCAAAGTGACAAAGTGTAAATACGTTAGTTTTGCTAGCAGAATTAATGTTTATGTTGTAAGTAACATCACAAACGTTAACATATACATATTATATGATAGAAATCGATAGCTGATATACATCTATATATATGTATTTGTCGTTACATTTGGTAGTGATGGGAGTATACAACTGTTGCCATAGATGCATCAAAAGGCGCATATAATTGTCCGGGAATACCTTCGCAGTCTTTCCGGCGATGCGCTGAGAGAGGTGCTGGTGGAGTGGTTGGACGCGGTAGACAAGGGCGAGCCGTGGGGCCTGGCGTTGCCCGACCCTCGGCCTCGGTGGATGCGCAGCGTGAGGCGGTTGTCGTCGAAGCGGTTGCCCATCCCTTTGCCTGAACCCATGAACGCGTAGGATAACTTCATATTGAATATATTAATATGTGGTTATTTTACGTGTAATTTTTGATGCTTGTACTTTTGCCAATTTAAAATCGGATTCGTGAACACATCCCAAATTTTTATTACACAATTATGTGGTTTGCTATTCGATACATAATTTCATAAATTCACTGAAATTAAAAAAAATAATGATTAAAATGAATCCGAATTAATTCTGTAATTCATTGCTGTTCGATATCTACAACTTTTTATGCATTATGCTTATTTAAATGCATAATTCTCATTTCTTCTACTTAAAAAGAACTGATAACTATAGTATATAAATGAATTTATATGAGTAAATATCATCAAGACTTAATCAACAAATACTTTATAATGGAATTTACACCTCTAATAAAATATTAAATGAGCCGGGTCTGTGCATAAAATATTTTTCCAAAAAAACAATTTATGTTTAACCATACTCATGTTACTGAGGCCCAATTTTTGTCTGTTTGTCTGTTCTGCGTGTTTGTTCGCGCTAATCTTAGAAACGGCTAAATCGATTGCGTTGCAGTTTTCACTGATGTATTACGGCAAGCATCTGCTAACATTTAGTGTCTGTTTCATTTAAATCGGTTCATTTGAAAAATCTTGTTAATCTACACAACTATATATCAATCTCTTGAATTACCCATCATATTGAGAAGCTTGATTGAAAAAAAATTGAAGACTATTCTATATATGTTCTTATTTGGTAACTTAAATTATTGAAGTTTGAAAAAAAATTTACAGGTAACTTTCGTTGGTTCTATTGTGTTTAACTAAAATCCTATTTTTAATAATTACTGTATTCTTACATAAAAGTAGCTATGTTGTAAATACATTTTTATATTTTCTATGTTGTAAATATATAGATTATATTATTAGATAGAAAAAAAAAAAATTATATATCTATAACTTTCCATTGTTTTATTGTGTTTGATTAAAACTTGTGTTTAAAATAACTAACTTCACTCCTACTTATGGGTAGGTATAATATAACCTAAATTTAATTGGTATACTTGCATGTGTTCCGGTTTCGTCTAAATCGGAACTGTGACTGACACACTACCTTATGCTCGGTTGTGACCGGTAGCGGAATCTAAATAGTAACCGGGAGCAGAATCCAGATTCGAGACCGGGACAGATCGAAATCGAGAACTAGACCGAGGTCAAAATTGGGTGTAGGACTAAAATTAAAATTAGTATTGTGACTCGAAACGGAATGAGAAGCAGCACCGAAATCAAATTTGAGAGCGGGACTAGAATCGGAATTTACTCAAATTGAAGTAGGACCGTAGTTGAAATCGAGGGTGAGGCAAATTGGCACCGAGAGCGGGATCGGGACCTGCATCGAGCACGAGATAGCGATCGGCATCATGATTGAGAGAGCGATCAATCGATACACAAAACGAAGGAATTCATTGTATGAATGGAGCCACGGGCGGAAGCTAGTTGTCTAATATAGATTTATACATATAACGTCGATTAAGAAACCAGTTTTCTACAATAATAAATACATCTATTTTTTTCTAGAATATTTATTTATAATTATTATTTTTTTCTTGTTTTGACGTCAAACCATTGATTGCGATCAACACCTTTACCGTCATTGGACAGTAAAAATATTGCCTAGACTTTTCTACGCGATACTTCAATTTAACGTTGACTTAGAGACTAATCGATCCTATTCAATTTTATTTCTATCTCATTTGATATTGATACAGAAGTACGTTTACTTTTTTTTTAATATTTTGAAATGAACATTTCTTTAGAGCATTATGCCCAAAGAAATGGTTGTTTTTTCAAATTTTCCTGAATTTTTATATAATTGCAAAGACAAGAATGAGCTATGACAGTAGTAAGTAATGAAAATGGGATGCACGAAATTAAGAAGGTTGTGGCTGAACTTTGTTGGCTTTCACAAACGGACACTAAAAATCTGCACCAAGCGAAAGAAACGAAGAATGAATCAATCGATTAAAGAAACTAATTAAGAATGGAAATATATACATATTTTAAAGAATAGCTCGTCATCATTACTTGATTCCGCTTTAAGATCTACTACAACAGAAATGTAGTTATACACTAGATACTCGCTCAGACAAAACAAGAATTACTGATACAGGAACTAAGAAAAATGAACTATATTATTACAGAGAAAACTAGAGATTACAAAAATTGTGGATGATCTTTACTAATTCTCAAAAGCGGACATAGACAATATACACTATACGAAGAAAAAGAAGAATGAAAGATTAACGGAAAAAACATATTAGGAAATAAGGAAAAAAGCTCCTCATCGTCTAATGAACACTATCTTAAGATCTATTACAATAGAAAGAAAAATTGGACGTCCTAGTTTCACATGAGAGACTTGTGTAGACCAAGCTACTGTAACAGGAACCAAGAAGAAGAGGCGACTACAGTAAAAAAGCAAAGCGGAAACTTATATGAGTGTTGACGAAATTTGTCAACTCTCTAATGGACGATAAAACTTTTCACCAAGCTGTAAAAGTATACAGTATACAGTGAAAGGTGGACTGAAGAAAAATCCAGAAAGGATTTGCTTAAGAGCTCGACATCATCTGCTCAACTCTGCTTTAAGTTCTTCTACAACAGAAAGTTATTTACACTTAGGAGACTCGCTTAACAGGACAATAATTTTTACAACGGAAACCAAAAAGAATAAACAACGTAAGCACAAATTACGGTAGAAATTAGAAAGGATGAACTGTTCCAACTCTCAGAAATAGACGTCAAAGCCTGCACCAAGCAAAGGAAATGAAGAACAAAAGAGAAACAGAAGGGACACACCCTCCCCACTACATTTATTGACACACTGTAGTATTTATTACCTATCCTGAATCCAGTTTCTGGCTAAAGGTTGCACGAATACCGGCTGGCTCTACACTCCCGTCACTCCTAATCCAAGCTAGAACCTGCACTCCCCCCTATAATTACGCTCCCTTCGGTGTATCGGGACTTGTCCCTTTCAGTCACTGCGACTGGCTGAAGGTTGAGCGTTGATGATGATGAACTGAGATACTAGGCATAACCGAACTCGGATCAGCAAGGCTGAATCGGGAAAACTCGAAAACTTCCAATTAATATTTTGGATATTGTTGTGAATAATATTCCAATTAATAGATTTGATTGTAAACTGACTATTTCATGAATACAATATAGAATAGAATATAGTTCGTAAATTATATTATTTCATGATTGTTAATAAATGCATTTCACAATAAAAATCTTGCTTTATTTCTTGTTTGTCAAAATAATATCCATCATATAACATCAACGTGATTATTATTGTATACAATATTAGAATTGGAAAATCGTATAAATATACACTTCTGTCGTGTGGTCATAAGCACACACTAAAGTTTTTTAATCACGAAAGACGCAGGACGTAGACGACACAGTCAAAAACATGAAATCGTTTAGAGGTGGAATTAAAGTTAGGGGAATTAGAATATTTTGATAAAATAGACTTCATCTAATAAGGTTAAAATACTTAAAAAATTAAAAATTTAGCAAACTAAAAACTATATTTGGTTTTGAAATGAGCATCGTTAATATTTTGTTTTACATACCAACATTTGACCGTTCCATGTGGAAAGCTATATAATGGCTAAAGAATTCAAAAATAACGGTTTACACACCTTTGGTAGTTCTGAATCCCTGGTTGATGGCTTTGGTTGTGCGCACTGCCGCCTTGTATATCCTCCAGTAGAAGAACAGCATCACGAACATGGGTATGTAGAAGGAACCTAACGCCGAGTAGAGCACGTAGCCCGGTTCGCCCGTCAGCTCGCAAGTCCAGGCGCAGGGCGGCGGTGGGAGGATCGACGTCCTGTTACCGCTCTCGTCCTCGTCGCCCTGTGGGAGATATGGAAGTGTGGTAGTCGGTATTTCTTTAGAAGAACAACTCGCCTGATCGACCCAGGGCTGCCAAATCACATTTCAAGCCATTTGAGATAAAAGTATTCAGTATAAGACGGTGTTAATTCTGTATCAATTTGAAGATTTTTGCGCTTCTTTTTGAAGACATTTTATAATAAATTAATAAAACATAACGACGTGTTTCGAGTCGTTATACTTCAATTCCTTGAAGTACGGATAGGGGCAAATAAAAAAAAATGTATTGATTTGAATTTTTCGTAAACTCTTGCGTAAATTTTACATTATCCGTACCGAGACATGATAGTAGAACAGTGAGCACACATGTATTATAAAAAACTGTGGACACATATGTCGTTATAGAGCTGTGTGCAAGCATGTGCTATTGTAGAGCGGTGTATTTGCACCTGTAATGAAAGAGTGGTGTGCGCGAATATTTACTTGCAAAAAAATGTATATATATAATTATATATACATATACATTACATACACATGCGTACACACAGGATATGTACGCATGTGTCATGGTCTGCACGGTCTGCACGCATAATACATGCGTGCACAACGTTTATTAATAATTACGTAAACGCATGTGTTATAAAGCTGTGTGCACGCATGTGTAATTGTAGAGCGGTTTGCACGCATGTATAACTATAGAACGGTGTATACGCATGTATAATTCTAAGGCAATTGCAGGCATATCCAATTAAAGGTATAATGTAAAAAAAAATGTGACTTCATTATTTGTATGATTGTTTAATGATGAAAACTTATTTAGTTACCTAACAATTATTAAAGTCATAAGCAAGTCCGATTGTAGACATATTCTAATGAGTACAATATAAATTATAAGTCTTAGTAAGAACAAAAATTAGTTTTAAATATTGTTGTCAGTAATCAGCACCGTAGCTGCTTTGTAAAACATCGATAGCTTTTTACTTGGAAAACACGCTCATAATTTATTACAGTATAAATGTTTAAGTGAAGGTTTAGACGCTCACAGTGCTATCTTTCCATCCGACGAGCGGTGGAAAGCAGATGACGAAGGACAGCACCCAGAGACCCGCGATCAGCGCCTTAGCGCGGCGCCGGCTCATGATGCTCGGGTAGGACACCGGCCGGGTCACCGCCACGTACCGGTCCAACGAGATGGCGCACAGGTTGAGGATGGACGCGGTGCACATCCACACGTCCACGGCCAGCCACACGGAACACCACACGGAACCGAAGATCCACACCTGAAACGAGAAGGACCATGTGACAAAGCACTTTCCAAAAATTTGATCCCCCCACAGACAAGCGCAAACACACACAAACGCGTGTTGACGAAACATAAAAAGAAACTTATTATTTACTTATTCCTTCGGTCAAAAGCAACACAGGGACGTACGGATCGATAAGAAGAGATCGACATAAAAGATGTAGGAGCTTATTACAATTTATGAATTGACATAACGGTACGTGTCAGAAGATGAATGCTAAATCGCTACAGACACATAAAAGGTTTCTGATACAAAAGCTTTTTTATCGAGATACGGAATCCACGAAGAGCACTAAAAATTCTCATGAAAGCCTCGGCAAATCCCCAAGTGGAAAGCCATAAAGTATCGTCGATAGAGGTAGCCTATAAAGCCTGTCGCGGGCATATTTTAATCTCTTGTATGGGGGCGGGCGGCGGCCGTTGTGACGTCATAACCGCCCTTCCCCGATAGCAGATTTCCCGCGGGGGCGGATCCGGTAGTTTTGTGTTGCGGAAGATCTTCGATAGATTTATAGATTTCCTTTAGGTTTGTGATCTTTTGAGCTACGGAATATAGCTGTATGATATTTCAACTATGTATGTATGTGGTCTCTCTGTGTACATAATAAATTGCAAATAAGTTATATCCAGTATTTCATAAAGATGTGATGAAAGGAGTTTTTTTTCTTGAAGGAAAGCTTGTTATGGTAGGTTGTGAGTGAATAGAAATTATGTCGTCGTGCCGTCAAACGGGTGCGTCATGTCGATTCATCATACCACTCCGTCAGGCCGCCCTGTCCCGTACTGAATGTCATAACACATAAAGTGCCATATTACAATGTTGGTACGGTATAATTGGTCCCGATAGCAATCACTATCTCTATCCACCCCATTCTTAAATAGGGCTATGACATAACCCTCTAATCAACTCTCTTAAATAGGGTTATGAAATAATTCTATCGGAGTTTGACGTTTGAGATAGCAAAAAAGTAAACACTCAGAAAAAAATGTATATTCAATAACATTGAAATAAAAAAAATCACTACGGAACCAGTTTATGGCGTTTAACTGCTCGCATTGAACTTGAGAATGTACCGAACGCCAGAGAAAACTATAGAGTCAGCGGTTGAACTCCAGTATATATATTCCTCGACAATTAGTGGTCCCATACATTTACCGAGAGTAAATAAATCCATATATATTAAAAGTATATATATACGAATATGCCACGTCTGTTTTAAACAAACAAATTTTATAGCAATCAGGAATATCTCAACCAATCAAAATGCATAAAGGTGTAAACAACCATCCACACATTACGAGATAAGAATTACAGGTTTCTTATTCTCTAGAATTTTTTAAGGGCATTATTCTGTTATCCCATTATTTATTCATGGTCGTAGTTCACAACGTTGCCCCTCTCTTAAAACGCCGGAATAATCTATCAAGATTTAGTGCTAAACAAGACGTTTGCCTGTTTGTATTCATGCAAATCTACTTGTGAGAGGCACCACACTTCGAACGAGGCAGTGGTCTGACTATCCAAATGGGGCGTCAAAGGAGACTTTATAATTATCAGAATGCGAGGTCGGCGGAAAATCAAACAAAGACGGAGTAGAGTCCGCCGCACCCAGTATTGGCACGAGTGACGATATCATCTGCGCCAGATTATGAACCAAAGCAGAGACATGTACGCATCTACTCGTATGACTTATACTACGTGATTTGAGCCGGGTTGTCAAATTGAATTGGGTGTTGGGCATTAAAATGTAACCCAAAACCATCACCTCTACAGAGGCGATCTGCACGGCGTGAATCACCATTTAAATGATCTTAATGAGTCGATCTATTTCGGTATTACTGCTATAGAATTTGTAGAAGCAGACGAAGACGTGATTATCTATCAGTACATACAACGCACAAAACTTTGCCGCTCTAAATTGCCTGCGAATGAGATCAATGCGCAGGTTTAAACCCTCCCCGAACTTTCCTTCTTCTCCCTCGGGTGTCAATTGTACGCCATTGCGACGATTCCGTGGATAACTTCACAGCGGCAGAGTTTCGTGCGTTGTACTGTACCTAAAGAATGCAGAGATCTTCGACTTCAAGACTGTCGAGGCGTCGGTAGCAGACATTTTTCCCGTCGACAGACGTACCTTTTGTGTCACGACAGTCGTGACACAAAAGACTGGATCAAATTATAGCCCGGGTAAATTAGATACGACACATCAGCCGGAGAAGATGTCTGTGTCTCGGTAAAAAGAGCAAAGCCGGTCAAGACTTTATGTTATAATAATATAATAAGTGTGTTGTAAATACTTTGTAAATCGTTTGGCTATGTAACGAAATTAATTATTTCATAGTTTGATACTATTTCACAAACGGGATTTTTTGACTTTGTGGTTGCGTTTTACGTACTGTTTTCGATATTTTTCTCAACTACGACTTATCAGTTAACGAATTTTTCGACAATGACTTTGTGGTTGCGTTTTACGTCACTGTTTTCGATATTTTTCTCAACTACGACTTATCAATTAACAAATTTTTCGACAATAACTTTGTGGTTGCGTTTTACGTCACTGTTTTCGATATTTTTCTCAACTACGACTTATCAATTAACAAATTTTCGACAATGACTTTGGGTTGCGTTTTACGTCACTGTTTTCGATATTTTCTCAACTACGACTTATCAGTTAACGAATTTTTCGACAATGACTTTGTGGTTGCGTTTTACGTCACTGTTTTCGATATTTTTCTCAACTACGACTTATCAATTAACAAATTTTTCGACAATAACTTTGTGGTTGCGTTTTACGTCACTGTTTTCGATATTTTTCTCAACTACGACTTATCAATTAACAAATTTTTCGACAATGACTTTGTGGTTGCGTTTTACGTCACTGTTTTCGATATTTTTCTCAACTACGACTTATCAATTAACAAATTTTTCGACAATGACTTTGTGGTTGCGTTTTACGTCACTGTTTTCGATATTTTTCTCAACTACGACTTATCAGTTAACGAATTTTTCGACAATGACTTTGTGGTTGCGTTTTACGTCACTGTTTTCGATATTTTTCTCAACTACGACTTATCAATTAACAAATTTTTCGACAATAACTTTGTGGTTGCGTTTACGTCACTGTTTTCGATATTTTCTCAACTGACTTATCAATTAACAAATTTTTCGACAATAACTTTGTGGTTGCGTTTTACGTCACTGTTTTCGATATTTTTCTCAACTACGACTTATCAATTAACAAATTTTTCGACAATGACTTTGTGGTTGCGTTTTACGTCACTGTTTTCGATATTTTTCTCAACTACGACTTATCAATTAACGAATTTTTCAATAGCTTTATTTGAACTATTGTATAATTTCAAAACCTTAAAGATGTGATATTTTTAATCAAAATGAATGGACATGAGACAATAAATAGGCATGGTCTAACAAAATCGGGCGTTGATTTCAAAATATTTTTTTTTCGATATAGAAATATGGAAAAATAACTTTACGACAGTGCCTAATTTTAAACTTAAAACCAATAAGAAATATTACAGAAAATGACTCGCACATGTAAATCGCACAAAACACAAATGTTAACTACAAAAATTGTTATAAACCTAAAAAGTTACTAAATAAGACAAAATTGAAAATGCCAAATTTAGATCAAGTGAGAAAAAAATTCCAATCTTTTTCTACTATAAACACAACAATAACAATTCTAATGATTCAAATTAAAATTTGTTATTTTAGTGTAATCTAATTATATAAAAGTCTCAAACTATTTACTTTATGACTAAGCTTTTTATTTTAATACGAGCCAAACTACGCTATTCTATTTCGTGGGTGGTAGAAATTACACTTGAAATGCGTCATAAGCTATTGTTTTCGACATTAACATTACCACCCACTCATAAATGCTGATTCATCATGAGAAGAATGGGCAAGAAACTCAAGATTTGGTTTTTTTTTTACTCATCGATACGTAATATTGAGAATTTAATAATTTTGTATAACACTTATTAATAACATAAAGCAATCTGATAGCCGAGCAGTTCAATCCCATGGGTTTTATTCATTAACATATGGGTATAATATCCCATGCCACATAACTTCTGTTTAACGAGAGTTTAAATTCGTAAAATGGCAAGTTTTGAATTTCAGCTGGGATTTTATTATAAAAGCGCACACTGCAGATGATTGCAAAGATACTATTTCGTAAATTCGAACGAATTATAAAAACCTCGATAGAGCCTCCGTTCATGTCGGAAACCATCGCCACGTAGTTCACGGGCCGTTCGTCTTTTGACACATACGAATTGAAAGGCTCGGAGGGTCGAAGTCACGATCACCATTCCGATGACATCTGAGTGGTTATTGATATCGGGGTTTAAATAAAAATTGGACTAGAGTCAACTACGAATTTATTTATTCACTATACAATTAATAAAAAACCGGCTAAGAGCATGCCGGACATGCTCGCTGAAAGGTTCTGAAGCCGTTATAATAAAGTAACGTTACTATATTACACTTTTTTCCATGTTTTTCGAGTAGAATAGGTATAGGCACTTTAGTTGTCTATACCTAGAGAAACGAGTGTTAACTAGAGTGCAACAGTAAAAGAGTGTATCTTCATGGCACTTATGTCATTTTGTTGAGAAGCACAGTTTTTTGGTGATAACTCAAAAACAGTATATCAGATCATGTTCAAAATAATTTTAATTGGAATAATTTATTAATATAATTTATTATCTTTGTTATTTTTTTCATATCTATGGACATACGGTTTAGAAAATAGAGGAGGAGACACACATCATTTCTGCTACTTTCGGAGCGATTATTTCCGAAATTATTCATGTAATCTGAAAGATGACTTAGAAACTTTAAAGCATTCTTAAATGAAATATCGAAATATGTGCCACATGTTTATGTTGACTGAAAAAAAATGTTTTCAGCTTCTGTTAAATGTAAGGAGTGCCCCCTTTAATAGAGGAGATTATTGTTCTTTAACTACTATACTAAGTAGCGGCTTATACAAGACACCTACACCATTAATTTTATCAATATACATACAGTAGATTTTGAGTAAAATGTCTTTGACAGACGGACGGATATGACGAAACTAAGGGTTCCTGTTTTTGCTATTTTTGGGTCGGAACCCTATAAAAACGTATTAGACAAAATATTGTCAGTTTGCATGATGAATAACTTGTGCTAACTTCACGTCGAGCGACCGAGCAAGTTATATGCGAACTCCCCAACTCTCTTCAGACCATGTTTTGGACGACAGTTACGCCGACGGAGCGCTGACTGACGGCTAATTTGAAGGTCTGGTGGTTCTTAGGTCGACTCGGTTCAAGTAATATAATAGCTTCTACTTTTTCTTTGCGTTTGCGCATATCTTCAGTAGCATGATTATAATACAGCAAATTTACTATGTATAAATTTTTTAAATAATTTATTTATATTTGAATAAAAACAAAAATATATATTCTTTATGAAATATGAACAGAGTATATGTTTTTACTTTTTTAGATATTTGTACTAAGTATTTATATTTTTATAAGGAAATAAAGAACTGCTTTTTTAGAAAGTAGTAACTGTTAAATGAAGTCATTTAGACAACGTTATAATAAAAGTATTCACGTGCTTTCGTGAAATAAATATGATAAATTTGCAAATGTCATTTTACGAAAGTATAAATCAAGTGCGATAATTCATAGAATAAGAGGTAATGTGACGCCATCGGACCGATGTCAATATTTGAAGTTATTCTTCTTTAGGTGCGTTATGAAAAAATGATGAGAGTGAAATTTTAAGATTGTGTGACGCAAAATTAACAGATTGAAGCTGCCCGCTTAGAATTCGAATTCAAATTTCGAATAATGAGAGAATTTATGTTATACTTAATGTAAGAAAATAAATATTTATTTATTTAATTTTTAAATTTAAACTGAACTTTATTGACTATTCAAATTTCGAATAATGAGAGAATTTATGTTATACTTAATGTAAGAAAATAAATATTTATTTATTTAATTTTTAAATTTAAACTGAACTTTATTGACTATTCAAATTTCGAATAATGAGAGAATTTATGTTATGCTTAATGTAAGAAAATAAATATTTATTTATTTAATTTTTAAATTTAAACTGAACTTTATTGACTTATTTAAACTGAACTTTATTGACTTTGTTGACTTTTCCTTTTCCTTTTCCAGTCCTTTTATTATTTTATTGCAATTAATTATTTGCATGCAATGAAAAACTATTTTTTAATGATGCCAAAGAAGTATAATTTCTCACGTGCGTACATAAGTACACGCACGATTTTTTTTTTCGTAGTGTTTTTCGCGCTTTGATTCAGTTAAAAAATATATTGATGTATGTGTGTGCGTGTGCGTGTACGCGAACGTGTGCATGAGCGCATGCGCACGTGCGTGCGTGTGTTTGGTAAACACGCGCACGTGTATTTGGTAAACAACTAAAATAAAACTATTTCGCTGTGGCAACACTTCCCATTTTTCTTATTTGTCTATTGCAAAAACAGTCAATGAAAGTCTATCAATGAAAGCTAGCCAGCGTCATGGCATGAGAACTCCATTAAATTATCTATTATCCATGGTAATGCTTAATTATAAAGTTTCGTTATTTAAGTTCAGTCTCTCTAATTCTTAAGTTGACACAAACTTGTCG